>DF360370.1:54322-68112 GCA_000787875.1 Solanum virginianum | reverse complement strand
GAACTAGTGATCTACAACATCTCCCATAAAGAGCCTCAAAAGGAGTCATATCGATGCTAGAGTGATAGCTATTATTGTAGGCAAACTCAATGAAAGGAAGATGGTCATCCTATCTACCCCTCAATTCCAATACACATGCCCTAAGCATATCTTCAAGGGTTTGAATTGTCCTCTCAGCTTGACCATCCGTTTGAGGGTGGAAGGCCATACTAAGGTGAACTTTTGTTCCAAGACCTTGTGAAAAGACCTCCAAAAGTGTGAAGTGAATTGTGCACCACGATCTGATATGATTTCCAAGTAGGAATCTCTATGTCTTAGGATAGGCCACCCGGCCTTTGATATTTGGCTTTGACTTATTGACAACTATGGCAACTGAAAATGAATTCAGCGATGTCCCTCTTCATGCCTCCCCACCAATATACATCTCTCAAGTCTCTATACATATCTCATTAAGCAACGAACACTTAAACCCATCAATAACAACCACACCATCATCACCAACCTCCTCCAACCTAACCCCCAATCTAGCCAATTGATGCACCTCCCTAGCCATCTCCCTAACACCTTCAACATGGGCTAAGCTACCCATAGACATCCTACTCAAGGCATCCGCAACCATATTTGCCTTAATCAGATGATAATGCACACTCATATCATAGTCTTTAAGAAGTTCTAACCATCTTCTTTGCCTCAAATAGAGATCCTTTTGAGTGAAGACATATTGGAGGCTCTTATGATTGGTGAACACATCCACATGTAGCCCATACAAGTAGTGGCCCTAAATCTTTAATGCAAACACAACGACGGCTAACTCTAGATCGTGGGTGGGGTAGTTCCTGTCATGCATCTTGAGTTGCCTAGAAGCATAGGCTATGAGCTTACCATTTTGCATTAGCACACAACCCAAACCAACTCTAGATGCATTACAATACACAACAAAGCCCTCAAGCCTATCCGGTAGTGACAATATAGTAGCGAACACAAGCTTGTCTTTCAATGTTTGGAAGCTCCTCTCACATTCATCGGTCCAAACAAACTTAACCTTCTTTTGAGTCAATTCGATCATAGGGGAAGCAATGGAGGAGAACTCATCCAAAAACCTTCTATAATAAGCAGGTAGGCCCAAGAAGCTCTTAATATCTGATGGGATCAATGGTCTAGTCCAATTTTTGATCACATCAGTTTTCTTAGGATCCACTTTTATACCATCCCTGGACACCACATGACCCAATATGGTCTAGGCCAATTTTTAATCACATTGGTTTTCTTTGGATCTACTTTTATACCATCCCCCGACACCACATGACCCAAGAATGCAACCTCCTTCAACCAAAATTCACACTTATCATATTTGGCGTATAATTTCTCCTCCCTCAATCTTTGCAACACAACCCTCCAATAACCTATATGCTCCTTCATACTATGCGAATAGATCAAAATATCATCAATGAAGACCACAATGAAGGAATCAAGGTAAGGTTTGAACACCCTATTCATTAGGTCCATGAAGATAGCCAGTGCATTGGTCAACCCAAACGACATCACAATAAACTCATAATGCCCATATCTAGTTTGGAAGGCCGTCTTGGGAATGTCACACTCCCTCACCCTCACTTGATGATACTCGGACTGAAAATCAATTGTAGAGAAGAAGCTAGCCCCTTGCAATTAGTCAAACAAATCATCAATCCTTAGAAGAGGATACCTATTCTTTATAGTGACCCTATTGAGTTGCTGGTAGTCAATACATATCCTAAGGGACCCATCGTTCTTCTTCTCAAACAACACCAGTGCACCATAAGGTGATTAGCTAGGCCTAATAAAACTCTTCTCTGATAAATCCCTCAATTCTTTTTCAGAAACAATACCAAAGCACCCCAAGGTGATTGACTAGGTCTAATAATTCCTTTCTCCAACAAATCTTTTAATTGCTCTTTTAACTCCTTCAACTTTGTCGGGGCCATATGGTAAGGGAAAATGGAGATAGGTTGAGTATCGGGAAGGAGATCTACACCAAAATCTATCTCCTTTTCGGGAGGGAAACCAGGAAGGTCATTTGGGAAAACATCAAGAAACTTGTTTACAATCAGAACCAACTCAATGGAAGAGACTTTGGACTCTATATCTTTAACCCTCACAAGATGATACAAACACCCCCTAGAAATCAACTTATGGGCTTTAATGCATACAATGAATCTACCCTTGACCACCACATCTTGACTTTCCCACTCAAGGATGGGTTCATTAGGGAATTGAAACTTGACCCTATGTGTTCTACAATCAATAGAAGCATAGTACACATGCAAACAATCCATCCCAAGAATGACATAAAAATCAAACATGTCTAATTCAACAAGGTAAGAAGGTAACAACTTATACAAAATGCAAATGAAACAATTTCTATAAAATTACTAGCAACAATAGAGGCACTAATAGGAGTAGACATTTCATATGACATATGCAACAAATTGAGGACAACATGGAACTTTTTAGTAACAAAAGGGATAATAAAGGAAAGAGTGGCACCCGGATCAATCAAAGCATATACATCAAAGTCAAAGATTTTTAACATACCGGTAACAACATAGGGACCTCACTAACCCCTTGCCTCCCATGTAATGCATAAAACCGGTTGTGCCTTGGGCACCTCCTTGAGGACCACCTCTACCCAATGGGTCTGTATTAGCACCCTAGACTTTTCCACAATTTCTTAGACTATCTACCTTCTTGTGACCAAGCTCCCCACACTCATAACATGCATTAGAACCCTTCAAACATGGGCCTCCATAGCTCCTTCCATATTTAGGGCACAAATCAATTGGAGCTACCCCACCAATACCTTGAGGCCTATGAAAGTTATTGGCAAACCCCCAATTAGTAGCATGAGAAGGCCCTTTTCCTTGATAAAATTTAGCACCCTTTTGAAATTTGCCCTAAAATTGGGACCTCTTGGCCTCATCCCCCTTCTCTTCCTCAATTTCTCCTCCTCCATTTGGTCGACATAATTCATCAAACGATACAAGTCCATGTCACCAATTAGCATAACGGACCGACATTCTTCACTTACCAAGTCATAGACCCTCATCATGAATTTATTCATCCTAGATCTAGGATCAACCACCAAATGAGGAGCATACTTTGAGAGTTTATTAAACTTGAGGGCATACTCCCTCACACTCATAGCACCTTATTTCAAGTTCATAAACTCTACCAACTTAGCTTCCCTAAGCTCAAGAGGGAAAAATCGATTAAGGAAAGCCAATTTGAACGCCTCCCAAAGCACCACATTACCAACCCCCCTTATTACCCTTCCATTGATCATACCATATTTGAGCTTCCCCTTTGAGTTGGTATGCCGCTAACTCTGCTTTTCATTTGGCCCAACACCCATGATATTCAAGATTTTGTAGACCTCATCAACGAACTCTTGTGGATCTTTATCACCTTTGACCAATGGAATACTAGAGGATTCATCCTTATGAAGTCTCTTACCCTAGCTCCCGGGTAGTAGCATAAGGGGCTTGGGCCCCTTGATTGACTTGGTTGGCCACCACTTGGGCAAGCATAGTGAGAGCATCCCGGAGCTTACTATTAGTAGATTGCTCCTTGGGAGTTTGGGCCCGTCTTTCTCTAGTGTTTGGCATGATCTAGCATAGTAAAAAATAATCAATAGGGGGAAAACTCACTACAACTCTATAGCATGATGTAGAGCATGAAGAAGGGAAACATTTCCTAAAATGTCTCATAGCCTCCTACTCAAAGTCATGACCCGCTTTACAACCATGAATAGGACTCTAATGATGCGGTGGGTTGGAATCTGAGAATCTATCAACCTAGTGCTCTGATATAAAGTGTTTCACCATCCAACCCTAGGACCTAGGCATGATACGGTGAATGGGGAACCCAAAGGAATCCTAAACAAGCCTCTTAACTTGTCGTTACACATCATTGGTTGCGAAAGCATATAAAACATTAATGAACAAGAATAGGGCAAAGGGGCTAAGAGAAAAACTTGCACAATATCATAATCAAGAGACAAGAGTTAAGATCATATAGATACATAACTTGTCCAACAACCACCTTTACTACATAGATAAAATCGGGGACCAAGACAAAGCAATCAGGCTCACCCTCATAGTCAAATAGAACATAGAGAAGAGTGTCTCAATACATAACAAGAGTGTATAGACTGAGGTCCTAAAAGTAGAGGACTCACCAACTAGCTTGAATAGCACCGGACTAGCCATGTGGAGGAGGATAATCAACTCGGGCACCGGTTCCTACATGGTGACATCATGTAGGCATCGAATATGCGTTAGTATATTTGAATATACTAAGTATGTAGGATGCAATACAACAAATAGACATCATAATAAAAATGCATAATATTAAGCAAAAGGCATAATATAACAATATGACATGTATGATCAATGCTTAGGTAAAACATACTTAAGTAACTCATGCTCATATTGGATATCATATGTGTAGAAGAGACCAAGCTAGCTATTCAAGGTACAAACCCCTTGGTGGTTGTGTGGTATAAACCTCTCACTTGGTTGATGATAATCACACCTTATCAACACGGTGGCAAAGTACAAATACCCCACATGGTTGATGAGTACAAACCCTTAGCATGGTTACCGGGGCTCTTATTCCTCCAGATCGGGTATGGTCTAATGCAATACTTTATATAGAGTATATCATATACAAAAAATTCATTGTAAAATCATACAACACCTTGCAATATCCTCAAGCAATATACATCAAAATCCCTTCTCAAATCTTACAATATATCAAAGATTTATAGCTCAAAACATGGCAAAATAGTCACAACTGTACTTAACATAGTATGCAGTGAATTTCATAATAAGCAAGATCCATTTGTAAATCAACTTTAAATCATGTAATTTAAGTAAAAGGAGGCTTGGGTATCATGGGTGAAAGGAACCCATGAAAGAAACCCACATAACTTAGCTTAGAGATGATCTTGGTGAAGATTGGAGATGGAGGATTGAAGCTTGAAAAAGAACCTTAAAGGAAAATGGGTAAAAATACGTTTTGGAATAATTAGGCCCAAGACTTAGAAGTCTTGGACTAAACAAAAAAAAAATAGTCCCCAAAATGTATAGGGGCGCGTTGCAAGGGGGTCGCGGAAATTCCACTGGAATTTGCGTTCTTGGAATTTCATAATTGCTAATCTTTTGTTCTTAAATCAGGGTTAAACCCCTTTTCACCTAATTTGGACCCCTTGAACAAGAATATGAAGTCGAATTTTTGAAATAGCAAACGAATTTTGAGATATAAGGAATTTAAAATTCAGATATTTCGAGGCACGTTTTCGGACACTTTTTGGATCGTTTCAGGATAACTTTTGCTCACTTCTATGCCGTTCCAATTTCCTATCTTCTTTATCTTTTTAATAAGATATAGTTGTGATCTGGAATCCTCATTAAATCTTCTCTCTCTTTTCATTCAAAGATTCGTACGAACTCATTCTCTGCTTATTCTTTGTCTTAAAAAAAGGAAGTTTTGTCCCAAAATTATAATATATTCAAGAATGTTAAACCTCGATGACATATTATGTACAAACTGATATGTTTTAGTTCTTCTGGAATTCCGTTATCTTAAATAGAAATAAAATAATTCTTTAGAAGATTGGAGGTTCATACGATGTTGTCTTTAACTTTTAACATCTAACAGTGTGGAATAATTACTCTCAGATAAAAGAATAGGCATGAAATAGGTGTCCTAGAAGTGGAGGAGAACTTGTGATTTATCTTAATTTGCTGCTATGATGAATTTATAGTTTGTTTTATGCGTTCATCTGTATTTCAGGAGCACTCATGTGATTTTTAAAAAAAATACGTGTATAATTAGAAGTCATCATTATGACTAGATAAACAACAAAGTTTATATGAAAATTTTCAAAAGTGATTGAAAAAGTGTAAAGCAAGTCCAAATTGAGTACCCTATGGGTGTGATATTGCTTCCCAAAAAGAAAAATCAATATGGTGTTAAGTGAAATCTCTTTTTGGTGGTTTAGACAAATGACGTGGATGCTAAACAAGTTTCTTCAGTATAAGTTCTGCTTCTGAAACTATACTTACATATGTTTTTTACTGAAAAGTTGGTATATATTTGCTTATGATTTGCAAAATATTTTGTCAAACTAAAGGCTATTGAAGTTTGAGATATTGATTCTGGAGAAGTTTAGAGGAAATATAGTATTCAAGTCAAGTTTATCTCTAGCAAGGTATTTGATGTTGGAAATTGTCAATAGGAACAAAAGTTCTAAACCAAGCAAATTAGAAAGCAGATGCTTTCAAACCAAAAAATAAAACTATGGAATAGAACAAGATGCTTTCAAGAAAAGTTGAGAGTGTGTGTTAATGCTATGTAGGCAAGAGGAACTGAACCTGTCCTTTTTATTATTATTATTTTCATTAAATGTTGAAACTATTATTAAATATTTATATATGATACATGATTTATGTAAGGTTTAAAATTGATTTGAATGCTTGGTTGGTGGAAGAGGATATATTTTAATTCACATAAAGTTTACGAGATCTGGGCACATTATGCTACCACGTTGGTGTGTGAGGGAGAAGGCATCAACCTTTGCACCTATAAAAATATAACAAATACAATAAATAATTCTCAACTGTTCGGCCTGTTCTTAGCATGTGTTATGCACCTTTAGTATTAAAATATGTGATAAATGTACCATTCATTAGTAAAATGTGTATTATATATATTCTAAAATAATTTTTTTGTAATATATATTAATATTGTATTTTAAATATATTATAAGTGTATAGAAGAAAAATTACTATTACTATAAATAATAAATATTTTTTTAAGATAGTATATGTAAATTTCTATAAACTTGTAATGGGCTGTTAAGTCGTTTTGAGATATAGAGTTTTGTATGTTATAAAAGATTTATCTCGTAAATTATTTTAAGGAATATTTTGAACTATTCAATAATTTTTATTATTTATATGAGGGATAATTTTAGATAGTTAAATTAACTAGTGGGTTAAATTGATAGTTTAGATAATACTCTACATCACTTATCTTATATTAATTAAAATAAATAATAGGATTTATCACTTTTAATGTATAATTAGTTAAAAAGAGATGGAAGAATTTTTTTTACCAAGATATAGAATAATATCAAGAGGTTTCAACTATGCGGTGCACGAAAGCTAGGTACTACTTCATGCATATCGCCACTTCGGAGGGAGATTCTCACAGCTTCAAGGCCACTGAAAGGTATTGATAATTTTAATGTTTTATCCCTATTAACAATAAGGTGAATTTTGGTATAATACTGGTGAAAACCATATTAAAACTAAGGAATGGTTATAGTTTAGTAATGGTGATGACGACACCCGAGGGATTGGCCAATAGAATTATATGCTTACTTTTAATACATATGAATGTATATTATATTATATATAAAACATAGATTGTAGGAATTATAGGCTAAACTATTGCTGCCATGTGTAGGAATTGTAAGTATAATTGGATCGGGTGTCACGTTCCAACATGATATATTTTGATCAGGTGTCATGTTTCGATACGATATATTTGGATCGGGTGTCACGTTGCAACATAATATATTTGGATCGGGTGTCTCTCTTTCTATTTTCTTTCCTTTCCTTACCTTTTGTCATATCTAGTTTATTCTGCTTGTGGGTTTTTGAGATGAGGGTTCTCAGGAAATAACCTCTCTACCTCTATGAGGTAGTGGTAAGGTCTCTGTATATTCTACCCTCATTAGACCCACTTGTGGGATTCCACTGAGTATTTTGTTGTTGTTGTTGTTGTTTGGGTGTCACATTTTGACATGGTATATTTGGATCAAGTGTCACGTTCCGACATGATATATTTGGATCAGGTGTCACATTCCGAAACTGTATATTTGGATCGGGTGTCAAATTCCAACACAATATATATTAGATCAGGTGCCACGTTTCGACATGATAATAATAAAGGAAAACATATTAAAATGATTTAAAATGCTCAATCTCAAAGAACCTATCTCCCCAAAGAAGCATGGTGAAAGGCTTGAGTCTCATGTGTGTTCTTGATATTATTAACAGATTGTATACATGTTTCATTGTGTTGTCACTTATACTTGCTGTTTGTTGCTTGCCACTGTTAAGTTCTATAGTTGATTTCCTGATATTACTTTATGTATATTGGTTTTGATTTGGAGTCGACCGATGATACCTACTCAATACATGTGGCTCGTACTAACTCTTATTTGTATTTTTGTTTGTTTTGCTTTTATGGAGTGCAATGAGTGTTCCATCGACTTTGACTACCACTCAGCTCTAGCTGATCGTTGATATATCAGATTTCAAGATGAGCTAACCATCTACCTCATGTTGGATTCTATCATTTATAGCATGATGTCCTTAGTTTTTGAACAAAACTATTTTATTTATTTATTTTGATGTTTCTACTCTTAGACTCAGTATTCAAGATTAGATGTCCTTGAGGTGATAACTTTCAGATTTTGGGGAACGTTAAGTAATAGACTTAATGAATTTTGTTTGAAACAACCCAAAAGTGCTTGAATATATGCCTTGAAAGTGCTCGAAATTGTACTTTTATATATCTCAAAATCCGTTTGTGATATTGAAAATCTGACTTCATATTCTTGATCAGGGGGCAATATTGAGTGGGAAATGGGTCTAACCCCGATTTTAGAGTAAATGAATCACAATTTTAATTTCCCAAAATTTGCTTATCCAGAATGAGTCCACGCCCTTGGTCCGACACGGCCAAGGTGCAGACTAGTGTTATTTTTGCCCAGTTATTTTTAGTTTGGTCCAAAGCTTTTGGATCTTGGGCCTAAGTCTTCCCATACGTAAAAATACCTATACTTAGCCATATTTCACCTTCATATTATACAAGACATTTCCCAGTACTCTCTCAAATACTTAGGCAAATATTTTATTCAAAATTCAAGTGCCAAATCTAATTCCGAATCTTAAGGATATAACTTAAACTTCAAGTTCTCATCTCCATCTTCATCAAGGAATTCTCTAAAGTTGACTTATGTAGGTTTCAATCATTGGGTCCTTTCACCCATGGTGCTCAAGCTCCCTTTTTACCTAAATATCATGTTTCTAAGTTTATTTACTTATGGGTTTTACTTACGATGAATTTGACTATGAATTATGTTGGGATTTTGTAAAAGTGTGACTGTGTAAACATGTTTTGAGTTATGAATCTATGATCCATTGTGGGATTTGATGAAGGGTCTTGATGTATCTTGCATGAGGATATTATCAAGTATTGGTGAGTTGATTTACTTGAAGATTTCTTGCATGATTTTATACTAGTATTACACACCTGCCAAATGTTTGATAAAATGTCCAGTTATGGATTCTTGAGTTGTTGAAAGTGTAAAGCATGACTTATGATTTGAATGACTTTATGATGATGAAAAGAATGTATATATGTGTCATTTTCCTCTATAGTGTTGTGAGTTGATCAAGCCTCGCTCAGGGGATTGTAGGCCCCGATAACAACATTGAGGGGTTTGTACCTCGATTGTCTATCTCAGGAGGTAGTAGGCCCGGGTAACCATATTGAGGGGTTTGTACCTCGATTGCCTTGCTCGGGAGGTAGTAGGCCCGTGCTACCATGATTGGGGGGGGGTATGTACCTCAATAATCACATTGAGAGGTTTGTACCTCGATTGTGTTGCTCGGGAGGTAGTGGGCCCGTGCTACTATGATTTGGGGGTATGTACCCCTATAACCATGTTGAGGGGTTTATACCTCAATCGCCTCTCTAAGGGGTTAGTAGGCCTTGGATATTCTATATTGATGGTCACTTTTTACACACGTATTATGTTCTATGTAAGCATGATTTACTCTAAGCATCATCTATGCATGCCATATTGCTATATGCTTATTCATTACCTATGTTTATGCATTTCAATTATGTTGCTTACCTCTTATTGCATTGTATCCTATATACTTAGTACAATCAAACATACTAATGCATACTCTATGCCTATATGATATTACTATATCTAAACTGGAGCTCCCACTAGTTCTCCTTTACGTGGCTAGACGGATTGTTCAAGTTAGCTTTGGTGAGTCCTCATGTCCGAGGACAATATCTATCTTCTTTCATGCTTATGCTTAGACTACATCTTATAAATTTTGGAATACTTATGGTCATTACTATGAGGGTGAGCCCGGTTGTCTGTCTTGGCCCCCTCTAAGTTCTATGTCTAGAGGTGTTGTTGGACAAGTTATGTATTATGCTTGAGTTTTGACTCATCTATGTTATTTAAGTATTAAAATCTCTCCCTTAGTCCCAATTTCCCTTGTTTATGTTTTCTCTTGTTGTTTATATTGCTTCTGTGACGAAAGACGTGTGTATGATATGCTAAGAGGCTTGTTTGGGGTCCCTTCGGGTTCCTCATTCGCCGTGTCACATCTAGGCCCTAGTTTGAGTCGTGACATTATTATTTCCGGCTTTTATAAGTTTGAGATTTCGATTATTATCGTATTTTTTAAGTTGAACCGTTGATATAAGTTGAGATTTGTATCATTGGTTCACCCACCTAGGAGGGTAAGCATGAGTGCCACTCACAGCCTATTTTGGGTTGTGACAAAACTGCTTCTATCATATATGCTCTCAATTTTGGTGACCAATTAATTGATTTTTTTTTTTGTTTTTAGTCATTTACAATTTTTAAAAATTTTATGTTAAAAGAAATTTGATTTTCACATATAAAATTTGAAATGTTATTTTTTATTATTCATTTATTTAATTAGTGGCCAAAAATATATAAATTTTCTTGGAAAAATCAGCATTAGATAGTAGAGATGAGCATTCGATATTCAATTCTGAAATTTGAAAGTTAGAATTTGATAATCAGTAGATAAAAGTCAATCTCAAACATCAAAATTTTATATTCCAATTCAGTAATGTGGTAATCAAAATTAAACTTTGATTTGGGACGATATTCAATAATATCATAAAAAGCTATACGACAATAACAACAACAACAACAACAACATACCCAGTGTAATCCCACAAGTGGGGTCTTAGGAGGGTAGAATGTATGCAAATCTTACTACTACCTCATAGAAGTAGAGAGACTATTTCCTGGAGCCCTCGTCTCAAAAATCCATCATAGGAGGGTAGAATGTATGCAAATCTTACTACTACCTCATAGAAGTAGAGAGACTATTTCCTGGAGCCCTCGTCTCAAAAATCCATCAGTCGAAAAGACTAGATATGACAAAAAAGAAAGGAAAGCAAAGGGAAAAAAAAGAGGAAATAATAATGAAAAGAACAAGACAGTATGTAAATACGATAAATCTAACACATACATGACATATATGCATTAGTTTAGGGGTATTCATGGTTTGGATAAAAATTGATCTAAATCAAAAAATTGAACCAAACCGATTAAATAAATCGATTTTCATCTGGTTTTGATTTGGAGTGACTTTACATTTTTAAAAATCAATGATATTTGGTTTGGTCTTGAATTTATTTTAAAAAATAAAAAAAATAATCAAATCAAAGACACACACACACACACATATAAAATGTAGTCAAAAAATAAAAACAACCATTGTAAAATCTAGCAAAAGGCCCGGTCCACTCATGCTCAGCCCAAAACTGTAAAGTCTCATCTAAAGATTAAGAACAAAAAACAATTATAGGTTGTAGTTGATAGCCTCTTAAATTTGTAGGACCTCATACTTCGAAAGGTGAAATAGAGGCTTGAAAATGTGTTTTTCAAAAATTTTGGCCCAGGATGCCCACCAAGACTCCCTTCATGGATAGTGGGTGTACACCACTATCAATGAAAGGGTTCATGGAGGGGTCCTTGGCTTATGTGGAGGCTTCTATGTGCAAGGTTTGTACCACCAGACCCTCCACAGGTCATGGTTTCCTTCACGACTTTTGGAGGGTGTCTTGAAGGGGTTCGCGTAGTGAGCTTTGAACACTTATGTGAGGAATTTTTGGTCTTTCTTCTCATCCATGTTTTAATGTCTTAGGCTACTTTTTGGACCTTTTTATCCCTCCTATGCTATTCTAACTATTCTAAGCCCTTCGTGCCCTCTTATTCTCCTAAATTCATAATTCTCTCATCAATCATCATCGTCAAGTCTACCCTCAACCTGAAGTAAGGAATTAGTTGAAGAACCCTCAAGTTTCAAGTCAATTTATTCTTCATTCTTCAATTCTCATTAAGATATTTGGGATTCATCCATGGATACCTTTCACCCATTGAGCCCAACTTATTTTCTCTATTATTCATTTAATTTCAAATATAGTTAAATTAGGTTTTTCATGGTTTCGAGTTCAAATGATATTATTATGATGTAGATTGCCTTTGTATACTAGATTATGCATAAATTACTTCAAAATTATATTAATTACATAATTTACATGAGATTTCTTCAAGTATGTTATGATTATTATTAAGTTCATGCATGAGTTCCTTTAGTTATCATTCAGATGATCAACAATTCAATGATTATGCATGTGTTTACTCAATTATCATGATTTTAAACTTATGGGATATGAACCAATGCCATATGCCTATCACTTGTAACATGCTCATGCATGTACAAGATTTTCAAACAAGCTTATGATTATAAATAGGAAATTTAGGACCTTGAGGTTGACTTAGGGACGCAAAGGGGCAATTCAGGATTTCAAAAGGTGACCTAGGACCCAAGTAGGGGATTTAGCACCTTGAGGTTGAGTAGGGTCCCAACGGGAGGATTCAAAATTTCAAAAGGCGACCTAGGACCCTAGTATGAAATGTGCTACTCTGATGCATGATATTTTTAACTGTGAGACTATGATCAAGTTTATGATGATGATGTACAAGTACGAATTATGTTAATTATGATGAACATAGATATGTGTATACATTATGTATTTCATGGGATGTTGACTTAACACGAGAGGACCTTAAGATTACCTGTTAGTTGAGACGTGACCCATTTGAATTAACTCCCATTATCTCATAATTGCGTGCCATCGTAGGAATAATGATGTTTTCCAATTTAGGTTGCTAGCAGATTCACATAGCTTATGATATGACATTTATAGTCCTACCTTAGGAAGTAGGCTACCATTGTTTTGATGTAGGGGCAAAATCATGATTTTATGTTATAACTTGCATGATCTTATTGTCGATTATGGTGACATCCTCAAATATGTTGATGTATTGTAATATCATGCATCATTTCGCTCATTGCATATTGGTATATCGATTTCTTTCTCTACTTTGGTTCTATATATGTGCCCTTGCTCATTTATCATTATTATGCAGCTATTGATGATATTTATCTATATTGTATTGCATGCCACACACTTAGTACATTCAAATATACTAAAATGTTCTAACGCATACTTTATACCTATATTATACCATAATGTAGGTACAGGCGACTACCTTCCTCCTCATCCTCATGGCTAAATTTGAATTGCTCTTAGAGTTAGATTGGATGAGTTCTCATACTTCAGGGACGAAACCTTTTTATTACATAGCTTCTATGATGTATTTGAGACTATCTTTTATTTTTATTGAGGGTGAGCTACAGACATGTCTTAATCTCTACCCCAGTCTATGATTTAGAGGCTTGTTGGGCATGATGTATTGTCCCTATGTTATAAGTACTTCTTATCACTCCCATACTTTTATTTATGATCATGTCCATCTTTTGCTTATGCATTTGCTTTAGTTACCTTAAATGCTTACGATGTTCTAAGAAGGCTAGTTT
>DF360370.1:41753-54261 GCA_000787875.1 Solanum virginianum | reverse complement strand
TTCGATGTTCTAAGAAGGCTAGTTTGGAATTCTATTGGTTATCTCATGTGCCATATTACACCTAGGTTCTAGCTTGGATCATGACAAACTTGGTATCAAAGATTAAGGTTTTAAATTATCCTAGAGAGTCGAACATGCCATATCAAGTAAAGTCTTATTTATGGGTTTGAAGCGCACCATATCTATAAGTATGAGGCTATGAGGCATTTTAGGAATTGATTCATTTCTTTCATGATTCATATCGTGTTGTAGAATGTGTCCTAAGGACCTCTAACTCTAATGATTGTTCTTTGTGCTTTTTAGAAAATGCATCTGAGAAAAGTACCCAAGCCAAGAGATGTGTCACGACATAAACTAGGACCTAGACGTGACACGATAATGGGGAACCCAAAAGGACCCCAAACAAGCCTCTTAGCATATCATACACACATTTTTGGTCGCGGAAGCAAGATATCAATAATATAGACATAAATAAGGGGATTCGGGACTAAGGGAAAGAGTTTAATACTTGTATAACATAGAAGAGTCAAAGTTCAAAGCATAATTACATCACTTGTCCAACAATAGCTCTAAACATGGAATTGAACAGGGGCCACGACACTTTCCAAGCTCACCCTCATAGTCATAAGCATCTAGCAAAAGAATAGAGTCTTTACATAACATGAAATCAATAGATATTGTCCTCAGATTTGAGGACTCACCAAAGATTGCTTCAAGAGATAATTAGCCATGTGGAGGAGAAGGATGATCAAATAGAGCTCCGATCTCTACATGGTAACATCATGTAGGCATAGAGTATGCGTTAGTACGTTTGAATGTACTAAGTATGTAGGATGCAATGCAACAAGAGATAGACAACATAGTCAAAATTATGATAATAGGCAAGGGATAAGAGTAATAACAACATAATATGCATGATCAATGCTTGAAGTAAAACATACTTATATAAAATATATTACATGTGTAGGGAGAGACCATCATCATAGACCAAACAAACTATTACTCGAACTCCAAGACATACCACCCCCTTGAAAGGAGATTGAGGTATATACCCCTCAATTGGTAGTACGAGCATACCATTCCCCGACAAGATGATTGAGGCTTGGTACTCCCTCAATAAGGCAACCAAGGCTTGCCACCCCCTCAACAAGGTGATTGAAGCTTGACACCCCCTCAACAAGGTAACCGAGGCTTGACATCCCTTTATCAAGGTGATTGAGACATGGCACCCTCTCAACAAGGTGATTGAGGCATATCACCCCCCTCAACAAGGTGTTCAACTTGCAACATCATAGATACTTTTCATGAATTCAACATATATATACATTCCTTTCATCATCATAAAATCACTTGGCTTATAATCCATGCAATAGAACATCAATAACTCAAGAATCCTTAACAAAATATTTTATCAAACACTTGGCGAATGTGTAATGCTCATTCAGAATCATGCAATTTAAAAGTGAAATCATGTAAGACAAATCAAAGTAAATTAACCCACCAACACTTGGTAACACCCTCATATAAGATACATTGAAATCCCTCATCAAATCTTATAATAGATCATAGATTTATAACTCAAAACATGCATAGTCGCAATAGACAAACCATCTCATAGTATAAGTTTGAAATAGGTAGATATGTGTTTTCAATCACCATTTCACAAAACTACAATGTAGTTTATAATCATAACCCATAATAAGTAATAATATAGATAATACAACTTAAAAACATGAAAATTTCATAAAAAGGAAGATTGGACTCCATGGGTGAAATGACCCAATGGTTGAAACCCACATACCTTAAATTTGGGGATTCTCTTGATGAAGATTTGAATGAGAACTTGAAGCTTGAATAAATTTCTTGAGATCCAAAGATGAGTTTGGGACACTTGAATTTGAGTGAAATATTTATCTAAGTGTTAGAGAGGGTTTTGGGGAATGTCTTAAATAATATGGGGTTGAAAAATGACTAACTAGCTTGGGACACTTGAATTTGGATGAAATATTTGGTTAAGTGTTGGGAGGGTTTTGAGAGAGTTTTAGAGTGATATAGGGTTGAAAAATGACTAAGTATAAGTGTTTTTACGCATAAAAGGGCATAGGGCCAAAACCCCAAGGTTTTAGGCTGAAACTGGAAATCAAGGAAGTGCAAACACCACCCCGAGATGGGTCCACGTCGCGGAGGGGTCGCAAACCCTCACTGGAAAATGCATAGTTGGTGAAATTCATTTTTCCCTACGAGTCTTCTAAAATTTAGGTTATACCCATTTTTCACTCAATTTTGCCTCCTAATCAAGAATATGAAGTCGGATTTTCTATATTACACATGAATTTTGAGATATATGTAACTTACGATTATGGGTATTTCTGAGGCACATTTTTGGGTATTTTTGGGGTCGTTTCAAGATGTTTGTGCTATTGAGGACCAAGCTCCTTGTGATTCTTTTGGAGAACAAGTCAATAATTTTGAATTCTGGACTGCTATTTCTATGTTGGCTCAAGGTATGATAAACCAGGCCAACCAAGATGTGGTTGTTCCTCCTCCCCATGTCCATACTCTGGCAGTTAGAGTGAGTGATTTTACTCGGATGAACCCTCCTGAGCTCTATAGTTTGTAGGTAGATGAAGATGCTCAAGAGTTCATCGATGAAGTTTATAAGGTATAGGATCTTATGGGAGTTACTTCTAATGAGAAAGTAGAATTGGCAGCATATAAACTTAAGGGAGTGACCCAGGTATGGTTCACTCAATAAGTGTCAGAAAGGGAGAATGATGGTCTAATCGATTAGGAGGACTTCAAACTTAATTAATTGACTATTTTTGCCCACTTGCACTTAGGAAGCAAAGATGATTGAATTTATCAACCTCAAGCAAGGGAATAAGAGTGTGAGGGAGTATGCTCTCAAGTTCATTAAGCCCTCCAAACATGCTACAAGAACTCAAATATTCATATTCAAGAATGAACATCAACTCAAAGATAGGAACTCAACTCACTATAGACATCATGTTTGAATTGAGAGGAGGGCTATCATAAGATAATCATACTTATACAAATTTAATCCACAAGATTTATCTCTATACCTTTGTAGAGACTTTCCTTCAAAGGATACTACTCTTTTTTACCACTCCAATACACTTACTTTAGATCCTTAACAAGAAATCACCAATAGCCCACTGTTATCACTCACATAATGATGATAACCTATTCAAGCCTATTATTCTAATCACTTAATAGCTTCTTTGAAGTCGACCTTGTCTAAGAATTTTTGTGTCTACCTTATCATCCTAACAAAAGGCACACCTATATACTCCTACCTAATCTATTGCATGTTACAAACCCTTATCTTGCTCCTCCTCTACAACTATACCCTTAATTTAAATAAGCACACCACCACTATCACGATAAATAATACTCTCTCTCTTCCATCTTCCATGACTTATCTACTATAATCATCACTTTTAAGATTGGAAAGAAAGATCACTAAAAAAGCCTAGAGCAAAAGATCATAAGCATGATTCATTTGAGAAATCTGGTCTGAGAACATTCATGATGTAATATGATCTCACTAGCCTTTTAGGGCCTATTATGAATTTATGAAACTGAGCATATGGTGAAACATAGGTCTATACATCATGTCTCATATAATATAAGGCTGAAAATTCTTAGATTCATTGAAAAAACTTCTTACTCTAGGAACTGAGCATGAACATAGATCAATATGAAGTGCATGGGTCTAGGTCATGAGCGTTATGCTTATACACAATTCAAGAATAGCTATCACTTAGATTAAAGTATAAAGAATATATAAGATAAAAAAGTATTGATGTCTCATCTTAGTCAACTCATCACTACCCAAAGCTCATAACCTACTTTGATTCATTACTTTTTCATCTCCCTCTTAGCTCAAAGGTGACCCCTCTAAATTTGCAAATCAATTCTCTTTACTAAGCTATAAGCACAACACTCCACATAGTCAGGTCATCACTATACACAAAACTACTTAAATTCTCCTATTATATTATACCCGAATATATAAAAGTGCTATCAAGACTTTCTTATGAGATACTACTCTTAACTTCCTTCTATCTTTATAGGCATCTTTCTGTACTTGCTGCTCTTATTGGCATACATAGCCACTTCCTCTAACTCTTATAATCTTACCTCTTCCTATAACCACTTATCTTCTAAGTTAACGTATACCTAACTAAAGGAAACTCGGACTATAATGGGAGACTCATCATTATTTATATATAACCCCTTTGATTCGATTCTTATAGATACTATATAAAAATATAATGCTTACTTCAACCTTCTCCATATTGGCTACTGAAGGATACTAACTAGGCACATGTAACAAATCATAACTTAGAGCCTCACACAACTTCATATTATCTCAGAAGCACATCTTAAATCTCTTCTTACCTAATGACTTAACCTCAATCCACTATTTTCATTTAAGGGTCACATGTACCACACTCATAGCATCATACTTCTTGCAAGCCAACATCTTAATTTCTCACATATGCTATGCCAAGTCTACTAGAGCAAACCTCCAAACTAAGAATATCATTCTGATAATTTTATCCCCTTTTTTATAATGCTCATCTAAAGTTCAAGCTTAGGGTCTAGTACTAAACATGTACATCATATACTTATCACATACTAAACTAACTTATAACTACTAGGTATAACTGGGAAATATTAGCCCACTAAACCTTATAACAAGTAATTGATCTTTATCTATCAACCTGTTTAGTTATAATTGATCATCATATTTCCATTCACAACTTAAGTTCTATCTACTTATTCATTATACCTCCTTACCTAATTAAGCTCATAACTCTATGAATATTTTCGGGCTTGCCATTAAAAATCATTAGCCTAGCTTAGATCTACCAACTCATGACTACTCCTCCATTTTCTTCAACACCTAACATGGTCTTTACTAACACAATGATGCATCATAAACTCCTTTCTAGATTCAACTATAATCTAACTAATCTTAACTAACAACTCTTTCTCTATCTTCTATCATGAAAATTAGGATATACTAACAACTCTCTAGTCAAAACCAAAAGGAAATTTACTTGCCACCTCACTACTTACATATTAAATACATAACTCTAGTTATAAGTGTCAATAAACCATCATTCTCACTATTTGATTTCACTCTTCCACTTTCATCTTTTTAGTTCTCAAATGATTCAATTCTATGGTTTATAAAGCCTCAAATCATACTTTTTCATATGATAATTACTAAGCTCTTAATAAAACAACTTTCCATCTCATGATAGCATCTGAAGCAAGACAAGTATATTACATCTTGCTCTAGCTTAAACACATAATTCATATGAGTAAGATTGCATTATTCAAATCAACACTCTTACGCACACTAATCAGCTCCTCTTAGGCCTGGTATAGTCTTTTTACTTTCTAGATTTTTTTTTGAAGGTAACTCATCACTAAGGATCCAAACTTTTCTATTCTAACCTCCTTGAGTATAAGGGGTAGTCAAATAAATTTTGGCAATGCATGAATTCGAATAAGTTGATTAGAGGATAACTCTATTGCAAGATCTAGAATTTGAAAGAAAGAAATTTTTTCTTAAATGTCCCTAGTCTCTCATTTATAGAAGTGGGACCCTCTTAACTAAAAATAAGATCCTATGAACACAACTTTATAAACATTCTAGGATACTTGAACTTTATGCTCCGATACCAAGTTTTTTATGTCCTAAGCATACATTCTAGGCATGGACGTCACTCAAAAATCATTCTTAGTCCTAAGAGAATCCTTGACTTGGTTGACTTTGAAATGAATGGATAAACATACATATAGAAACTTTATAAAGGAAACCTTTAGAATCATTTAAAACATACTATCCAAGAATCTAAAATAGATTTGAATATAAGTAAAAATGACAATAAAAATAATAATAATGCTCAAAACTTTTGGATACAAAAGAATAAGTTGATTCATAACTTTGACCATCTAGGAAGCCTCTACTAAACTGAGATACATGTCGAGATAAGACCAACAATTACTTGACTATTCTACTAATAATGATTGGAAATCAAATAAGCTGGACCAACTATAGTATAGCCCTCTATGATGTCTCACCAACTGTTGATGAAAAGAGATCTTACTAAATATTTGCTATCATGCGTATCTAAATCTTCAACATAAAATGATACAACACCAAATGCCATTTGTACATAGAATATATGATATGTAATAAAGCTAAATAAAATAATAACTGAATTGAATTCTCTTGCTGAAAATAACCTGATTGCAAGTAAAACATAAATAAAATGAACACATGTAAAACTCTACAATTGAGATATGCAATAATATCAAATCCTAAAATAATATAATTTTAACTTTACATGGAGAGTTTCTCTAATCAACAACCATCACTATAAGGCTTATTATGATACAACATCTTGTCTACGCTGCTAGAGTCATCCTATATCTTGTTAAAGTAAAAGACTAACTTAACTTATGATCTATCTAATGGTTTTTCTCAGAGGTAAAGGAGGAGTGACCCGATTGTGGTATGATTATATCCTACAACTATGTAGTTCATGGGGTTGGAGTTATTTAAATTCATATCCTAATCAATTCTTAATACTTCTCCTAGAACATGGATTATACTCAATAATTTTAAAGATGTTCTGCACTAGGGGAAATCTAAAAATCTGATACTTGGATCCTTAACTCAACATACTTTATTTAAATTGGATTTTTCTTTCACAAAATTGATAGTGCTTTCTCATAACTGATAGTGTTTTCTCATAAATAGTAATGTTTTCTCGTAACTAGTAATGCTTTCTCATAATAGTAATAATTTCTTTAGGCAAAAAACCTTGCTCTTTATTATAAAAATAATGCAGTTTGAACCACTCAAGTTCCCACAAAACTCTTCTTTACTAATAACTTTAAAATACTTTTACTTTAACTAAAAATAATGCAAATTATATAGCTATGAAAATTCTTCAACTCAATTTAACTAGGGGTTTACGTGAAAATAAGCATGAAAAAAACATTTGAGGACTAGAATCATATAAAGGAACACAATCTCAATGAAATTACATAGAATTCAACAGAAAGGATCAAGATCAATTTTGAAAATACAAGTAACTTGGGTTAAAACTCTATATTAAACTTAAACCAACTGAATTTAGATGTAGGGCATGAGATGAGCATCCAATATTATAAGTAGCCATACATACCTTAAATGTTCCATAAATCTTGATGAAGAACCCTAACTTGAAGAATAATAATTAAGAAATCATTTTTTGAAATTCTTTTATTCGTTTTATTGAAACCCTGTGGTTATGATTTAATATGTTTTCTTAAAATTCATCAATAGGTGAATAGATTTGGATTGGGAAGCTTGAAATTCATGGAGAAGGACTTACATTGATGAAGAATCTTTAAAGAAATCCCTAACTTGATGTGTTTCTTGAAAATTCTTGAGTATTCAAGTTTAGAAGTGAAGGAGGAGGTTTAATTATGAATTGATTTTATACATTTTGGGACATTAAGTGAACTTATCAAAGGTTATAGAGCAAAAATGCCCTCATAAAATAATAAAGGAATGCCATTTTACTTGCTTAGGCAATGAAGTCCGTATTAGCTCTGCATCATGAAGCTATCATGGTCATAACTTTTTACTTTGAACTCAAAATGAGAAAAACTTGGTGATGTTGGAAATAAACTCAAATACCTTTAATTTGATAGATTATGAGCAACAAAATTCTTTATATATTGAGAGTCATGTTCATTTTAAGTTGACCCTTATATGAACTCATACCAAAACTTAGTCGATAGAAATTCTTTGGACTAGGCTTAATGTAAGAGATCCTGTATGACCCTTAACCACATATAATGCACTTCAAATACTTAAAAATGACCTTAACACATATATGCACAACTTAAAAGTCATTGGATCACCTAATGTTTATAAAATCTTATATCAGAACTCATTCGGTAATGAAACTTTTAACTCAACTTTGTGATAGAGGATTTTTATGGGCTTAATTCATCTCCAAATCTATTTTCAAACCAAAGAATTGACTTTGACACCTATTTTAAATTAAGAATCATTTGGTATAATCTTATATGCATATGGTGGATGAAGTGATCTTAGCTTAAAATAATTTTGGGGTGTTACATCATGGGCTTCATACACATCCAAACTATCAAAACACTAATAATTTAGTAGGTGAAACTCCAAAATTCGTCAATACTCATAACAATAGAGTATAACTAGCAAACTAAAATTTGCATATTAATTTATGAAAGAAAAATGTCTCTTAACAAAAACATCTCTTGCCCAAATCCCACAATAAGATCATGGAGCATCTAATAGAGTGATATGAGTTTAACTGTCGGGCATACAAACCCCAAAAAGAAGAAAAACATAAACTATACTAGATAGAGCTAAAGTCTTAGCCGCCACGAATAATGCGAAGGCTCACCTCAACAACAGAATCCACGAAAACAAACTCGTCAGCCATAAGTCTCGCCCTCTGCAACAGTATCTGCATTGACATGCAAGTAAGGAGTGAACTATATATAAATATAACCCAGTAAGATCATCGACTTACTACTTTAATATCCCTGGAACAAGAGTTATAAAAATACACCTGCACAATGGATATATATAAATAATATACACAAGAATATACTTCATAATAAGCGCAGTAAGTTTAAAAAAGTGTTCAAAAAGCGTCACAACATTTCTCAATTTGAATCCTACTCAGAGGTTATCATAAACGGCAGCGAAGGAGATCAACCTATCACCCTTACAAGTCTATGGCAACATGTATAATACTAAAAAAATTCACTATGACATCGTGTACCAAGCCCCTAACATATTACGGAAGCATGTGTATTCCCCTAACATATTACAGCAACTAAGTATGCTCCTAGTAATGACATCACAGTAATAAAGAATGCTATTCAACATCACACCACATATAACTCCTGAAAGTATTGATATTCTTCTCAAATATAGCATATCTAGGGTTTATCAAAGAAACAACCACTCTGTCAAGCATATGCTTGTCCTAACACATACACCAGACAGAGAAAAATATATTTTTCAAAGCATATTTGAAAAGCAAGAACTAAAGCTTAAAGTCTCACTTACCATATTAATGACAAGTTCCACAACTTTGCACGTGTAGAACACCCACCAAATAGCCCCTACTTGCCTCAATCTATGAGAATAAAATTGATTAATCATATCAATTATGTACTAATCAGGATCAAGCTTCATACCCCCCCCCTAACTTTTAAGTTTAGAGATAAACCTTAATATCTCACACCTTAACTCATGAATAACTATAAAGGAATGTCTCTCAATCACTAACTAAACTTAATTAGCAACTTGTCTGCCCAGTATATGCTAATCAATTTAAGTGTATAAATCTGTTATTGAAAAAAAGAAAAATTCTGGCAGCAACTAAAGGCTACCCCCATTTGCAATCAAGAATCGATAATTTCAAATTCATAAAGGTTGGTTTAGACCCAAGATTACCTACTGATTACTCCATCATCTTATTCTTACTAATAGTAGTTCATGGCACTGCCTGCACTACAAGGAGAAATTTAATTATGCTAAAGAGTAAAAGAAATCACAATACCTATACTAGACTTCAATTGTTAATCCCCCAAAAATTCTCCTATGCGTTACTGCCTCTTATTTAAATGCAATCTTAGGCTTAAAAGTCAAACATCATTACTAATAATTCACACTTGTGCTCAAATGCCAAATAACATTTCATAGTATATTTTAATGTATAGGAATAGCCTATTCACATTATCACAAGAGGTGTAAACACCCAAAATGCTCAAAGAGCCAATATCATAGACATTTATGTAATCAAATTCTTGTCACAACCAATATCTTATCAAATCATTTATATAAACATAATTGGGCTTAACTCACTTCATAATTTTCATAAAAATCCAATGTTCATGAATGTATATGTTATGAATGAGATGAAAATAGCATGGCTAATAGAGATTAAACATAGACCAATAATACATTAAAGAATTTATGTAAAGACATAAGTTTAAATTATAATATAGATTAACCATATACAAATCAAGCTTTAAAGGGACAACAGACATTCAAATATTCATAATAATAATAATGTAATTCAACATATTAGGGTTTAAATCAACTTAAAATCATAAATAAAGCATAACTCATACTTCAATTGAATTTAATAAATAATAATATTGAAAATCCAAATTTAAAGAAGCTAAAATTCCATGAAAGTTAGTGTAAAAGAGTTTGGATCTTCTTGTTTGAAAGGAACCAAGAATCAATCCCACACACCTTAACTAATGAAGAAGATTCAAGAAGAAATTTGAAGAAGAATGAGTCTTCCCTTGATTCCCAAGCTTAGATTCACAAGAGTCCCTTGAGATAGTTCTTAAGAGTGACTTGAGAGAATTCTAAGTGTGAGAAATGAATTTGAATGAGAGAAATAAAGTATAGGTCATTCGAAAGTCCTTAGGCTAAATCATAATTATGAAATTGTCGTTAATGAAACGAATTGAAAAATTAAAATTTTTATCTCAGGGAGGACCATATGGTCCATGACAAGCCATATGGACTATATATATGTTTATGATCCAACACTTGGAAAATTTTAACTTGACGAAGGTCCATAATGGTAATTCCATACTTAGAATTTTTCAACGTAGGCATTCATACGGAGGGTGGTACGGACCGTACCAAGCCACATAGTTTATATGCCACCTCTATCCCATATCTCTTAGAAAAATTTCTTCACAAGGAAATTTGATACAGTAATCCAATACTTAGAAAAATTCCACTCCGAGAACCCATATAGAGGCCATATGGACCATACCACCTTGTGTAGACCATATACTTGGCTGTACCACCTTACTTGGTCCTAAAACTATAGGATTTCAAGACTAAGTCCACCACACCATCCGTGAAGTGTCACACTACCCATGTGGGGTTCATGTGTGGCATACCTTAGTCCAAAACTCCATATTAAGGACCATACACTCCATAAAGGCCAAGGGTCACTCTGAGGAGGCTCCACATGGTTTGTATAGCCTCACACGGATCGTGAGGGCTTCTATAGAGCGTCACCTTGGTCTAAAATATTTCAAAATTAAATTTCCAAGCTCCAATGAGGTCGTACAATATCCGTATCCTTACAAAGTGACATCAAGGACCCCAGGTCATCATCAAGGTCTTAAATCCCTTATTCATAACCATAAGCTCACTTGAAAACCTTGTAAATGCATGATCATGCAATAAAGTGAGGACAAATAACATGGGTTCATGTCCAATTAGTTCAAAATCATGAGCATTGAGTAAATACATGCATAATCATTGAATTAGGAATCATTTGAATCATAATTGTAGTGATACCTATGCATAATTGCCATAATCAACATAGCATGCTTGTATAACATCATGAATGTAATAACCCTTATATTTTTAATGAAGGGTGAATTGGTAATTTTAGTTTTTAGTAATAATAATAATAAAGAGAATTAAAGGTGTGATCCAACCCTATTCTTTTGCTATTATTGCTGCGTACAATGCTGGAGAAAAAAAAGAGAAAACAGAGAGGGGTTATTAATTTCTTAATCTCCCACAAGAGGCAGTAATGTATAGGAGAATTTTTTGGGGATTCACCATTGAAGTCTAGTACAGGTATTGTGATTTCTTTTACTCTTTAGCATAAGTAGATTTCTCTTGTAGTGCATGCAGTGCCATGAACTGCTATTAGCGAGAATAAGATGATGGAGTAATCAGTAGGCAATCTTGGGTCTAAACCAACTTTTATGAATTTGGAATTATCGATTCTTGATTGCAAATAGGGGCAACCCTTAGTTGCTGCAAGAATTTTTCTTTTTATCAAAAATAGATTTGTACACTTGAATTGATTACAATGTACTACGCAGACAAGTTGCTTATTAAGTTTAGTTAGTGATGGAGAGACATACCTTTATAGTTATTCATGAGTTAAGGTGTGAGATATTAAGGTTTATCTCTAAACTTAAAAGTTAGGGTGGGGATAATGAAGCTTGATCCTGATTAGCACATAATTGATATGATTAGTCAATTTTTCTCCCATATATTGAGGCAAGTAGGGGTTGTTTTGGTGGGTGTTCTACGTGTGCAAGGTTGTGGAACTTGTCATTAATAAGGTAAGTGAGACTTTAAGCTTTAGTGCTTGTTTTTCAAACATGCTTTGAAAAATATATTTTTCTCTATCTAGTGTATGTGTTGGGACAAGTATGTGTTTGACAAAGTTGATGTTTCTTTGATAAATCCTAGATATGCTATTTTTGAGAAGAATATCGAATATTTTCATGAGTAATATGTGGTGTGATGTTGAATGCCCTTCTTTACTACTGTGATGTGGTTACTAGGGGCATACTTAGCTGCCGTAATATGTTAGGGGCATACCCATGCTGCCGTAATATTATTCAACTTGAC
>DF360370.1:23397-38150 GCA_000787875.1 Solanum virginianum | reverse complement strand
GTCGATCCAAGAAAGGTAGAAGTTGTTTGGGATTAGCCATGACCTAATACTCATATAGAGATACACAGTTTCTTGGGGCTAGCTGGATATTACAGACAGTTTGTGGAGGGTTTCTCAAAGATAGCCGCTCCATTGACACATTTAACTCAGAAAGGTGTGATATTTCAGTGGTCTGATGAATGTGAGGAGAGTTCTCCAGAAATTGAAAACTGTATTGGCTACAGCTCCTATTTTGACCTTACCTATAGCGAAGGGTAGTTCCACCATTTATTGTGATGTGTCTAGAGTCGGATTGGGTGGTATCTTAATACAAAATGGTAAAATGGTGGCATATGCTTCTCGACAACTAAAGATTCATGAGAAGAATTATCTAACACATGACTTAGAGTTAGCCGCAATTATATTTGCACTCAAGATTTGGTGCCACTACCTTTATGATGAGTGGTGGGAAGTCTATACTGATCACTAGAGTTTGCAATACATATTTAGGCAATAGGATATGAATCTGAGGCAAAGACGATGGTTGGAGCTACTTAAAGGTTATGATCTTACTATCTTATATCATCATGGAAAGGCAAATATGGTGGCAGATACTTTGAGTAGAAAGTCGATGGGTAGCTTGGCTTGGACTGTTGTTGAAAGCAACCTATGGCTAGGGATATTCAGTCTTTAGCCAATCAGGGAGTTTGAATTGATCATACATTTCCTGGCAGGTTTCTTACAGGTATGGTGGTGTAATCATCCTTAGTTGGAGAAGCTAAGGCTTGCCAATACGATGATCTCTAATTCGTTATATTACAAGATCAAGTGTAGAGTGGAGGTGTGAAATCATTCTCAATCAATGGCAAGGGCATTTTGCATCAACATGTTAGATTGTGCATTTCTATGGTGGGTAAGGTAAAGCGGCTAATACTTGAAGAGGCTCATAGCTTGCGATACTCCACCCATCCAGGTACTTCAAAAATGTATTAAGACTTGCGTGGTTTGTGCTAGTGGAAAGGTATGAAGTCTGATATTTTGAAGTATGTGACTAGTTATTTGAATTATCAATAGGTCAAATATAAACATCAAAAACCTGGTGGAGTAATGCAAAACTTGATTATTCCAGAGTGGAAGTGGGAAAGGATTACTATGAGCTTTGTTATTGGGTTGCCAAATACTTTGAAGAAACACGAGTCAGTTTGGGTGATTGTGGACAGACTCACAAAATTTACCCATTTCATACCAGTTCGGCTTACTTATACCGCAAAGTAGTTAGCAGACATTTACCTTCAGGAGATAGTTCAACTTTATGGAGTGCCTATTTCAATAATATCAGATTACTACTATCCATGATACTCGAGGGGAGGATGTTACTATCGAAAGTGTTCTAGTTATATGAGAAATTATTGATGTTTTGGAAGTCTTTCAGAGGTCGTTGGGATCACAAGTTGAGTTGAGTATAGCTTTTCATCTCCAAACTGATAGATAGTCTGAGTGGGTTATTCAGATCTTGGAGGACATGCTTAGAGCTTGCGTGATTAAGTTTGATGGGCATTGGGATGACCAATTGTCATTGGCAGAGTTTTCTTATAATAATAGCTACCAATCGAGTATATATATGGCAGCGTATGAGGCTCTATATGGTCGCAAGTGTCGATCACCAATTGGATGGTTTGAACCTGGCGAAGCACAATTACTAGGTCCAAATTTTGTTCAGCGACCTTTAGAGAGAGTTGCAGTGATAAGAAAACGGATTTGGATAACATAAAGCAGATAGAAATCTTATGCAAATAAGAAAGTCCATGATGTTGACTTCATGAAGGGTGGAAAGGTATTTTTGAAAGTATCTCCAATAAAAGGAGTTATGAGATTTGGTCGGAAGGGTAAGCTGAGTCCTAGATATATTAGTCCTTATAAGATTTTAGATCGGATTGGATTGGTGGCATATCGACTTGCTTTACCACCAAGCTTGTCCTCTGTACATCCTATATTTCATGTGTCTATTCTTCGACGGTATGTTCGTGATGATAGCCATAAAATTAATCTAGAAGATGTAGAGCTTGATGAGAATTTAGCATATGAGAAAAGTCTGATATCTATTCAATTTAGCACCAATGCATTGGGGGTGTTAGGGCTATCCCTAAAGGCCCTCTCTCTTTTCTTGAACTACGTGCCAACCATAAGTATATGTGAAATCCTATCCGAAATGGGGGCTCCCGTAAGGAAGGTTAATTCTCTAAAATGAGGTGCCCATAAGGAAAAGAATGATATGATATGGTACAATGTGAAAATCCTATCCGAAAAGGGGGTACCCGTAAGGAAGGTTGCTTCTCCAAAATGGGGCTGCTAGTAAGGTGAAGTATGGTTTACCTTTGGCAAGTAGACCACCTCTTTACTGATGAGGGGATTTCATTGGGATTCTAAGTAATAGCTCACTTGATATTACTCATGTCAGTTGTGTTCACATCTCCACTATATATGAGCATTTTTGCATTTCATACATCATTGATTTCATAGCATATCCTATACTACATTTCTTGCTATATATCTCCTTCTATATTATGGGCCCTTGTCATCTAACATTGAATACATGTTTGGTAAGTCATATGCATTGCATGCCCTAAAACTTAGTGCATTCAAATGTAGTGACACATATTTTTGCCTACATGATCTCACCATGTAGGGATCCAGGACTACCTCCATCTACCGTACGATGTGTAGCTTGAATCTTCAGATTTGCTTATTATGGTGAGACCTATTTTCTAAGGGAAAATCACTATTCCTCTATCTATGGTGCTTTAATTATGTCATTTATTTTGAGGGTGAGCCCCGGGTATGTCTTGACCCCGTCCTATCTTATAACTAGAGGCATTGTTGGACATCTTGTAAACTCCTTTACGTTTATATGCTAAGTGTTGTATTTGGAGATTTTACTTATAGATATGGTTATCTATTGGTTATCGATGTGAGCATTGTCTATGAATATTGTGATATGCCTATATGTTATGATGTGGAAGATCGTAAGTCTCGAATTGCCACCATAGAGTGAGTCATACTTACTCGCCCCTTAGTATTTATGTGCTATGTGTTATGTGAATCCATGTTACTCCCTTTCCCTATGAAATCCCTATAACATGAGTTCTACTTACCAGTTCCTTAGAACTATGTGTTTACTATTTGAATACACTTCCAAATTGATGATGTGAATTTGGATACTATAAGGCTTGTTTAGGGACTCTAGGGTTCCCATTCTCCATGTAAGTCCTTGACCCTAGGTCTAGGTCATGACAAGCTTGGTATCAAAGAACTGATTTTATAAATAATCCTTCGAGTCCAACATGCCACATCGAGTAAAATCATATTCATGGTTATGAAGTGCATTATCTTATAAGTGGGAGGCTATGATGGTGTTCTAGGAATTGTCTCACTTCTTCATGTCTTATGTCGTGCTTTAGACCATATATTGTAGTTTTCTTATCTTGATGATGTCCTTGCTACATTATAGAAGATGCCTCGGGGAAGATCTCCCTTACCAAGACCAGCCCGGGCTAATGAGGGCCAAGCTTCTCAAAAGCCTATCTCTTATAGTAAATTTCATTACGGCTTTTGCAATGCTTTCCCAAGTGGTGACTTCTCAGACTTGGCAAGATAA
The DNA here is from genome assembly GCA_000787875.1 of Solanum virginianum. NCBI lineage: Eukaryota > Viridiplantae > Streptophyta > Magnoliopsida > Solanales > Solanaceae > Solanum > Solanum virginianum. The sequence goes on along the minus strand of DF360370.1, from coordinate 34,516 downwards.
TCTTCGCTGGGATCCCACCCCAACTTCTAGGGTGAGAGATTTCACCCAGATGAATCCTCCAGAGTTTTATGGATCAAAGGTTGATGAGGATACTTAAGAGTTCATCGATGAGCTCACTAAGGTGTTGACTGTTATGTGAGCCACCTCTGAGGAGAAAGCTGAGTTGGCTGCTTATGAGTTGAAAGATTCGGCTTTAGTATGGTTCACTCAATTGTCGATGGAGAGAGTTGCAGTGATAAGAAAACGGATTTGGATAACATAAAGCAGATAGAAATCTTATGCAAATAAGAAAGTCCATGATGTTGACTTCATGAAGGGTGGAAAGGGTGGTATGATATTTCTTGCTTGAACTTAGGGAGCCAAGATGACTGAGTTTATCAACCTCAAATAGGGTGGTATGAGTGGGAGAGGCTATTCCCTTAAGTTCACCAAGCTCTCCAAGTATGCTCCTATGCTTGTGACTCCCATGCAAAAATGCAAAAGTTCATTTCTGGTATCTTTAATTTGGTGGTGAAGGAATGTCGTACGATTATGCTTATTCAAGACATGGACATCTCCAGGCTCATGATATATGCTAAACAGATTGAGGGAGAAAAGGTCAAGGAGAAGAGGGTGCATGATTCTAAGAAGGCCTGTTATGATGGTGGAATCTCTAACTCCAAATGTGGTGGCTATGTGATGTCACCCAAATTACACCTCCTTTTTGAGGATAAAGCGGTCATTGTCAAGAAATAGAATCTAACCATGGTTTTGATCGAACTCACAGGGAATATAAGACTTAAGAGAATTCAATTAATGCAATTTGAGTGATTAACTAACTTATCACCCCAAAGGGGCGGGGGTTGCAATAACAAGTAGAAAAGTAAACCTAACTAACACAAGAGTTTAACCAATATGGAGAGAAACTAGGGTATTGTGTTCCCATGATTCCCTAACCTTAGTATCACCGGATAACCTAATTTTTTTTCTAGTGTGTAGCATGTAGGATAGTAAGTTAAGTTCACCAAACCCTTTGGTCTAGGCGAGAGGCGAATTTCACTGAGTGACTTGGCCCATCTCTGTAATGTGACATTACTAACCCTTACCTATTAGTCCTAAACAACCACCCCTAATTTTTACATTGTTAGTTCTTCATGATTACCCTAGTTGTGAATTTAGCTTCACATGATTTGGGTAGATTCAAGACATGAATTGGAATAACATAATAAAGCACTTACACAATTGAATTAAGCACAAGTAAATCTAAGCTTCAATGAGAATCATAAGATTAAAAGATCAAATTAAAGTACAAGTGTTTCTCCAAACTCTCCAATGTTTTCTCTATCTTACTATTTTTCTATCAACTAGTCAAACTCTCTTCAAACTCTAAGCAAAATAACCTATAAACCTATTTATAATATTTAAAATAAAAGTTCTAAACAAAATAGGATAACTAGGTTGGCACGCCTCATGAACAACTTTATGGGCCGTATTGTGTTACATGGCCTGTAATTGGGCTCTCGTACATTATTCTTACAAAACTGGTAATGACACTCCTCTATAACCCATAAAGTGTTCTATGGCCCATAGGGGGTTTCATCTGATGAATCTTCAAAAAGTCCTCCTTCTCTAATCCTCGTCTCGAATTGCCACCATAGAGTGAGTCATACTTACTCGCCCCTTAGTATTTGCCTGTTGAATGCACTACGACCCATAAAAGGTCTCATACATCACCAAAAATAGCAACTTCTGCATAATCTTCCCAAAATCAATGCCAACCTTGGAATCCTACAAATAAAACACAAAAACACATAACAGCCACTAACATCGCATTGAGAACACACAAAATTCTAACTTTTAAGCATTATATGTGTTGTATTTTGACAAAACACATCAACACCCTCAACTTAAAATTATTGCTTATCCTCAAATGATAGACTCAATCTATATAAGTAGTATAGTAACATATAGACCTCAACCTAATGGCTTACATCACATTAGACTTAAGCACATATACTCACACCACTTTTTAGAATAGAATTAGATAGCTATCTATCAAACTAATACAAACTAATGCATGTGATAACACAAATATGACAAGTGAGGTACTATCAATAAGCAACAATCACTGAATAAGCGTAACGCTAACAATGCAATACAAATGCCCTCACAGAAAGAAGTTCCATATCTCACTCTCAATGACGTTTTCATGTATAATCTTGGGACTATGCAAAATCACTAACCCTCACAAAAGATATTCATGTATCATGCCCAATACCATAGGTTTTCCCTATACTCATGACTAAGACCTTCGATTACTCAGACTAGGATCATTTTAGGACTTTATGGGCTTATAACGTAGGCTCAGGGGCTTTGGTATGATATTTTGGGAACATAAGGACCAAAGGACCTCCTTGACACTGTGTTTTTCTACACTTTTGCCCTACCAACACTGTTGTTTTTATTCTATTTTCCCTTTTCTCCTATTTAAAGCTTTTCTGGGTGCTTTCTTTTTATTTTTCAGCTTTTTTTGCTTTTGCACTTCATTTTTCTTTTTAGCTCACAACTAAGGCATTATTTATTTTTCTTGCACCCAGTACATAATCTTTTCTCCTTTTCCCTCTATCACAAACTTCTTGCCTCATTTTGTGTTTCACCCTTACACAAGCCACCCTCAACTTAGGCTTTTGGCCTGAGTTGAGGTGCACATTATCCATCTTCAGAACCAGGGCCACTTTTGGTAGCCACCCTCAACTTAGGCTTTTGGCCTGAGTTGAGGTGCACATTATCCATCTTCAGAACCAGGGCCACTTTTGGTAGCCACCCTCAACTTAGGCTTTTTGACTCACTTAAGGTGCACAATGTTCAAGGAAGGACTAGGGCCAATTTCAGGATTTTACAACTAACAAGGCTAGGTTGCTTAGGTGTTTGCAAAGAATAGATATATGTTAGGCTGAAACATTAGGATCAAGAGGTATTTTGCAAATTTGGTTGGTCATTTAGGCTAAGTGGACTTTTAAGAACAATGGGTTAAGATCCTTTCCTAATCTAATTAATCTACAGGGAAAGTTCTGAATTAGCACAAACACATAAATTAAGCAAGTTTAACTCACTCTCATATGACATTGATTATATTATCAACAAAAGACTCTCAAAACATGTTTTTTTAATCTCAATTTAACCTCAAAAGACTCTCAAATCATGTTATGTCAATTTAACCTCACTTATCAGAACAAGCATTGCTATCACACTTAAACATGCATGGTTGCTATCTAGCCTAACTAATCAAAATTTAATGGGTATCATTTTTCACAAAAAACACAAAAACATGTATATGCCACAAATATCAGTACTATATGCTATAAATACTACCTAAAATATCCTAAATATGCCGATCAACAAAAAGTAAATATCCATGGGAAAAACAAAAATAAGCAAGAAAACCCAGGATAAAAAATTAGGATAGTTATGGACCTAAGCTACTCAGACTTCACTGAAGCCCATGACTACCCACACCCCACTGAAAAAGAGGTGCATTGTCCTGAATACACACAATCAAAGAAAAATAAAGTATAAGGGTAAAAAATCATACCTGGGAGCCTAAGCACATGTGTGTAGCTGAGTCTGACCACCCTCAAATTTTGTAGTGGCCTCCTCAGTGATAGCACTCTATTCGGAGGGGCAAGCACCCCTCACCTGCTTAAGCTCACGAGTCTATCATCTCTCTACCTCCTGTCTCAAATCTCTCAAGACAAGCTTGACCTTCTCCTTCTTAGTCAGCCCCACATCAAAACATACAACATCAGGATCATCATCCGAGTGGGACCTCTTCCCTTGGAAAGACTGAGTATGCTCCTCAAGAGAAAATAGATCCACTACCTGAACCAGGAGTGTAGTCTCTAGTAGTGTCGTCGGTGTTGCCAGTGCTGCTATCATATCGGCCTGGAGTCACTGGATCTCTGTCTATAAGGCCATTAAATCTATGGGCCGGGCCATGCTTAACCTCTGCTAGACACTCTCCTTGAAGGCAATAATATGGGTATCTATGGTGGAAATACAATCCTGAATAAAGTGATTGTGAATGTATACATACGACCCTTTGACTCTGTGATGGCTTGGCGGACCCAAGGCCTAATCTACTGAACCAACTGAGTCAACTCTGACTCAACATATGATAATCGCTTCGCCAGGCCAGTATAAACACTTTGGAAAAGTAGACATGCCTATGGATGTAGCCTATGATGAAGTCGCCTATAGTGCGGGAGCAGAAGTAATGGGCTCCTTCTCCTCATCTACCTCGATCTGTAGGGGCCTATCCTCTATAACAATCGTAGTGGTAGTGGTGTGTGAAACCTCAGGTGGTGGCACTGGGGAAAACATCTCTGGTATGGAGCAGGTTAGTGCAGTGCTCACTGGAGTGCCATCGGGTTATCCTCAAGCTTGATCAAGCTGGCATCCAAAGTATGCTAGACCTCGATCAATGAGTCCAGCTGGTGTAGACTCTCCACTTTCACTCTAGACAGAGTCTATGGATCAAGTATGGAAAGGGAAGGAGGTGGACCTCTTCAGGGTGGCCTCGTGGATCTGCTCGGTGTTGAGGCAGGCCCAATCTATCTCATAGCTAGCCAACATACTGGAAACTAGCACTGCATGCTCTGACGTTAAAGTATTATCAACAAGTGTCAGTTAGATGCATGATTTGATAATCATCCACCAAAATTTAGTAGGGAAACTGAGAGAAGCCTTAACAATAGGCTCTGAGTAAGTGGCGACCCATGCAGGTTCTGGACCTTGCTCAACAATCAATCTGACCACCTATCTCATCAAGCTGGCTCTATGATTTGGATCTCTCATCATCGTCAAATCTATCGTTTACCCCACTCTATGGTCAAACTCAACTCTGGATCTGAGGGCAGGGCACTCTGGCCCAAATAGCATACAACAGATGGAGATCTCTAAGATGTCCACCCACCGGCCCCTTACATTGGTCTCTGTTAGTGTGGGCTGAGTGAGTGGCTTCTTCCTCTTGGGAAGAGTACTATGAATGTGGCTACTTATGATGTGTAGAACTCCATCACCCTAGTAGAGGAGTATCTCTCGAGTGATCTGGTCAGCCACTAGAGCCTGTAGCTGATCATAGTGTCCTGGAGACCAGGGACACTATCGACTCTATTTGGGATGAGTCGGGGCTCCTCATAAATAGAGTAGGCTGGCTTGCCTTGCTCTGTTGTCTGTATGTCCTCTATGTACATATGCTGCATACTTACGATATACTAATGACTAGTACAAGCATTTGGTGGAGATGGTGATGCTCACAGTACAGCAGAGGACTCTATTCCTATTTGTCACTAAAGCCTAACTCTGAGCTAGAGTCCTCTCTAGATGGAGTCATTTGAATAGAGTCACTCCTGTAGTGGTCTCCCTCATCAGACTAGGGAGTATGAATAACAAGAGCCTGAGTCTTTCTAGCTCTAGCAGCAGCCCTCGATTATGGTTTGTCAGCCTCCAAGTCGGGTTGGACATGAAGCTTCTCTAATGAACCACTCGGGGTGGGGACCTGCTTATTCCCAGAGGGCTCTTCCCTTAGCCTCTTCTGCATGATCTTAATTTCCTTATGTCTCACTTTTGGGGCCATGATACCTGAAACATAGACATTTATGCACCTTGGTTAGCCCCGCAGATTCGAAAATGAAATTCAAAAATAACTCAATCTTTGTTGCAGAAGGGTCAATGAAAGCACCTCTACGGGCTGTAGTGAAAGCTACAAGCATAGAAGGCTCTGGTAAAACAGTGGCCATAAATTCTTTTGTTTACTAGAAATGTCTACGAGATCAAGTACAACTCGTAGAATGCTCTACGAGTCGTAGACTGAGTCATAGAGGATTCCAGTGTCTAAATTTATTTCAAGCAATGATACATGAGACCTTTCTACAAGCCATAAAGTGTTTTACGACTCCTAAAAGGTCTCATCTGATGGGTACTCAAAAAATTTAGGTTTTTAGAATTTTGTAGAAGGGGCAATTATGAGTCATGTAATATTTCAAGGGTTGTAAAAACCACTCGTAAACTAGAAAACTCAGTCACCTGAGTTTCTAAGTCCATCAACGTGGACCTCATACGATTTCTTTTAACCTATTCTACCAGCATCAAAGCTATATTCACATACGCACATGATTCATAACACCACCACCAATCCCCAACATGATGATTAACACATATACCCTATAAAAAATGATTAGACATGTTTTTCCCAACCCTTCCGAACCCATATGAATGAATCAACATCAAAATTATGCACCCATGTCATCACATACACCAACTTACACATATAATCAATTCATCACAAATGGTGGGTGATTTAGTAGGCACCAAAACACATCATTCAACTTACAACAAGGCAACTACACCAAATTCCGGTTTTAGACACATATTTCAAGAACGAGAAACCATAATTTAATTAATAATCATAGAATTTTGCACACATGGTTTTGTGTCTAACAGAACGATATCTAACAAAAACATTCCACCTAAATATACAATAATTGGTAAATTATTGGTCTTTAAAGTACCAAAAAATTACCAAATTGAGTGAGTAGATTGTAGAAATTGAACATGTTGAAGAGGCACTAGAAACCCTAGGCTGCCAAAAAACTTTACCGAAAAGTGGTGGTGGTGTTGCCATTGGTGGTTGCAAAGTTTAGAGGTGGGGTGGACTGGGTGTTTTTCATAATTTAGGGCTAAAATGGGGTCAAAATATTTTGACCCCAGTATTTATAGGTTGACCATGATGGGCTTGGATTCTACGAAACCCTGATTACAGGCGATAAAGTATTTTACGGTTTATTAATTGCAGTTTCGTAGAATATCCAAACCATAGTTTTTAGGATTGGGTTTCACGGACCAGTCTACGATTCATAAAATGAAGTACGACTTATAAAGTTGGTCGTAGAGACCCCAATACTTAGTCAAAAATTCAGAAAACTTACCTGAAATCCATGACCCTTATTCACGTCCTGTAGTGGTATCTACAGATCGCAAAGTTAGCTTATGGACTAGGGTACATAATGTTTTCCTTCTTAGTAATGTCTAGGAGATGGTGTAAGGGTTTTAGAGTGATTTACGGCCTGTAGAATAAGTCGTAGAGGCACTACCTGATGCCCTTCTCAGCCAAGAGTGGCTGACTTAGCCCTGTACCTGCATATTCTTCACAAGACACACTGTTACCCTATATACAATTAGCCGAATGTCCAAACTTACAACCAAAATACAAGAAAATAAACTACCTATAAGTCTAAAAAATAAAAAAAATCCACAACTACAACTATTACATCAAAAATGTTGGGTTGCCTCCCAAGTAGCTCCTGATTTATTATCATAGAGAGACGTGGAAAAGTTAGTTACTCAGAATTCACCAAGTGCCCAGATTTCATTCTTCAAATCATATGGCCTCTTTATAAACTGACAGATATTGAAGACAACTTATTCATCATTCAATCTTAACCTAAGTTGACTGGCTTCCATATCTATTGGTGCTCGACCAGTGGGTAGGAATGGTCTTTCCAATATGATCAAGACATTAGAGTCCTCTCTAGATGGAGTCATTTGAATAGAGTCACTCCTGTAGTGGTCTCCCTCATCAGACTAGGGAGTATGAATAACAAGAGCCTGAGTCTTGAGGATCACAAAGTTGTAGGGAATATGAACTTTTCAACTTTGACAAGCACATCTTAGAGTATTCCCATAGGCTTCTTCACTGTGTTGTGAACTACAACTGCATGCTTATCGAAGTAGGGGCTCCCAATCCTAGGTTCTTGAACACCGCAAAGAGAATCAGATTAATGTTGGCACCTAGATCATGTAATTCCTTTGTGAACTCCACATCTCCAATAGTGTAGGGTATGGTAAAAGCACTGGGATCTTCTCGATTTTGGACTAAGGACCTCATAGCAATTGTACTGCAATGTTGAAGCTCTAGGGAAAGTCTTTCATGTACTTTGCATACCCTGGTATCTTTTCCAATGCCTCAATGAGATAGATATTGATGGAGAGTTTTTTTAGCATGGAGAAAAAGTGCTTGAACTTGCCTTGCTCCTCATTTTTTCTGATTCTTTGAGGGAAGGGAGGCAGAGGCCTAGGAACAGGCTTCAACTTCTATGGTGCATCAGCAGCTTCACTCACCCATCCTTACTATGATCATCTTCGATATATGCATCTTTGACCGTAATCATCTCCTCTCGAACATCATCCTAATCAAATGGTATAGGAGGATCAATGATGGTCTTACCACCACGACTAGTAACCACCATACACTGCCCTTTAATCTTAGGATTCTAAATAGTGTTACTAGGCAATGTACCCTTCTGACGCTAATTTAGTTTAGTCAACACTTGACTACAACTATTGCTCAAGCTGTTTGATAGTAATAGAATGAGACTCAATTTTCTAATTAATACTGGAGAGCTCATATTTCATCCCCCTCAAAGTCTCATCCTATGTCTCAGCTTTCTTCAATAGATGATCAAACATCTTCTGAATTCTTTAGCTACTCATAGCTGTGCCATGGTTATGTGGTGGCACATAAGGACCATTTTTGTAATAATCTCTATAGCCCCAATCAATATCTCTATCTTGGCCCCGATTTTGGTCATAGTATCCTTTGGGGTTATCTCTAAAAGATCCATCTTGTTTGAAGTTCCTACCTTAGTTTCCTTGACCTTGGCGCCAATAGTCCTTATTGGTCTAGAAATCCCGCATCTGATCAGTGATAAAATAACTGTCCTCTACATAGTAGGGATAATCATACATGGATGCATGTGGAGGCTAATGAACAATTGCTTTAACTCACTCCTGGTTTTGCTTCATCATCACCTCCATACCTGTACAGATTCGGGCAAGCTCTAACATAATCTCTTCATTTATCTTGGCTTGCTCTAAACCAATACTAATAGTGCATGAACTATTGGTATATGCTTTGTCTCTTTGCCCCTATGCATGATTAGTATTGACCACTCTCTCCATCTTTTCTGCAATCATTGTGAATGGCTCATCTAAGAACATTCATGGTATCATCACAAGCTTGACTATTTTCATCCAGGGCACGATAAAAGATCTCCAATAGGGAATCATCAACAATCTTGTGGTCTAGGACACTTCTTAAGCACTTAGTAAACTGCTCCCATGTAGTACTGATTGAGTTACCCAGAAGTTGCTTAAAGTTATTAATCTGATCTTTCAACTTAAGCTTCTTCGACCTTAGGAAGTACCTCTCCAAAAAGGCCTTCTATAATTTAGCCCAACTGGTGATTGAACTTTGCGGGAGCTCAGATAGCCATAGTACTGCATTACCTATAAGAGACAATGGGAAGATACGAAGTTGCACAACATCCATAGATAGATTCTGTATTCCCATCACACTCTTATAGACAAATGCAACATTGTGTAGATGGCTATAAGGATCCTCCGATGGTAAGCTCGCAAACAGGCCATGGTTCTATAGTATCTGAAGCAACCCACTCAAAACCATGAACTTCGTGTTAGCTGATAGTGGTGATAACATAATAGCTCCAGGTACCTCCATAGCCATTGGATTCATCCTATATTGATTCCACAGATAAGCGTTTTCATTAAAATCCTGTGGTTGTGGAGCAATATCCTCAAGAGGAGGTGGGTTCTCATTGTCAGCATTTTCATTCTCATTCATGTTTAAAGTTGCATTTGTCGTGTTGTTGGCATTTTCTGAGGTCATTCTTCTCAACGTTCTCTAGATCTCTGGGTCAACTAGAGTCAAGGTCTGCCTCAACTTTGCGTGTTGGGAATACACTACACTTACACCCTAAAAAGTAATAAAAACAACAAAAATGTAAAATATAGGAAATAAGTTTTAATACCTAAGTCACTTGAATTAATCAATTCCAGTCATATTCCTTGGCAACGATGCCAAAATCTTAATGTCACCCAAGTTACACAACCCTTTTTAGGATAAAGCGATTGTTGTCACAAAATAGAACCTAACCAAGGTTAGGACGAACCCACAGCGAATATGTAGACTTAAGAGAATTCAATTAATATAATTTGAGTGATTATTGGGTGAATATGTAGACTTAAAGAGAATTCAATTAATACAATTTGAGTGACTAATCGACTTATCACCCTAAAAAGGAGGGGGAGGGGGTTTGCAATAACAAATAAAAAAGTAAACTTAAGTTACACAAGAGTTTAACCAATATGGTGAGAAGCTAGGATATTCCCATGATTCCTTAACATAGAATCATTGGATAACCTAATTCTTTTCTAGTATGTAGCATGCATGACGGTAAGTTAAGTTCACCAAACCATTTAGACCAGGCGAGAGGCAAATTTTACTCGGTGACTTGGCCTATCTCCATAGTATGACATTACTAACCCTTACATATTAGTCCTAGTACAACTTCTCTATCACGACCCAAGACTAGGGCCTAGATGTAACATGATGAATGGGGAATACGAAGGAATACCAAATAATTCTCTTAACATATCCTTACACATCCTTGTTCGCGAAAGCAAGTAAATAACATCAAGAGAACATAAAGGATAAAGGTGCTAAGGGAGTTTTTCATACCTTAAGAACATACAAGAGTCAAGAGAGTCAAAGCTCAAAGCATCATTACATAATTTGTCCAACCACACCTATAAGCTTAGATTCGAGCGGGGGCCAAGACAACTTTTTGGCTCACCCTCTAGTATCAAAGTGCAACATAAAGAGATAGCATGAGTTAAAGAGCAAGTTTGTGCCCCCGAACTTGAGGACTCACCAATAGTTTATCTTCAAGAGAACCAACTAGCCACATGGAGGAGGAAGATGATCAAGTGGATCTCTAGTTCATACATGGTGACATCATATAGGCATAGATCATGCATTAGTACATTTGAATGTACTAAATATGTAGGATGGAATACAATAAGAGTAGGCAACATAATCAAAATGCATAGACTTAAGCAATGGATAGTATAATAACAATATGACATGCATGAGAAACGTTTGAAGTAAAACATGCTTGTATAGAACATACTACATCTGTTGGAAGAGACCATCATCATAGACCAAGCTAACTAGTACTTCGAATCCAAGGCATACCACCCCCTCGGGGAGTGATTGAGCGAT
>DF360371.1:28520-62993 GCA_000787875.1 Solanum virginianum | reverse complement strand
TATGTCTATGTTCAGTTGGCTATTCTGATATACATGCGTACTTCCTACTTTGCATATTTGGTATGTCCTTCGTACTGACCTCCTTTCTTCGGGGGCTGTGTTTCATGCCTGTAGGTTCAAACGTACAGGGTTGCAATCCTCCAGACTAGGACCTCAGTCACATTTTGAAGTGCTCCCTTGCTCCGGAGCCACACTTTGGTATAATTACTGTTACTATTTTGTATTACGTTCACTTTTGGGTTCGGCCCGCATGTTTATATATTCATGTTTGCACTCTGTCTGTGGGTTCGCTGGACTTTTCTATTTTAGGTGGCTAGTCAGTAAAACAGAGAAAACTCTGCTAAAATTTTCTAAAATGAATAGTAACTCATATTAGAATCTGATTTGGTTATGTGATTTGGGCATCCCAAACGGGTGTCAGTCACGACCCATAGGTTGGGTCATGACATGTTCATTCGGTTTTCTATGTGTCTAAGTTAAGGAAATTGGTTGATGATACTGGTGTTATTGTTCCCTTGGAAGGAGTTGAGGTTGAGGATAACTTGTCTTAGGAGGATGTTTCGATTGAGATCTTGGATGGGCATGTGGAGAGGCTTTGCAACGAGGATCAACATATTGAAAGTGCAAAACGGGGAGTGGAATCAAGTAGGATGCGGCCATAACTCTATCCTTTCCAATCTACTCAAGCCCATGATATTAGTTTTTCTTATTCTCAATGGTCCTAATTCTTTCGCTCTTGAGTCTCATGTCATGACATGCATACACGTGCACAAAAACGATTTATTTTATAATGTTTTAAAATGATTTGAATACGTTTTGATATGAGTTTTAACAATTTGATGATTTTCAAATGCTGAATTATGCATTGTACCATGTAATTTGAAGTTTCATGTTCTAATTCAAGTCTTTCAAGCATTGTTTTTTCATATTCGAGGACGAATGCTCCCAAGGGGGAGATGATGTAAGGACCCAAATTTTCGTATAGCTCTAGTGACGCATAAGAATTGGTTTCGGAAAGTTTTGGGCCAAGGTGACACCTTATGAAACATCCAAGCTCGATATAAGTACACTTTAAGACATCAATTCAAGATCATTTATGTTATTTAAAGCCATTATGGGTCTCCTACATCAAGTTGATTTCAAAGGAATTTCATTGGCTATGTTTTTCACAAGTACTGATAGAGGGGTCAATTTTAAATGGGTATATCTCTTAGCATAAAATAAATTGGGTGACCATGACCTACCAAATTAAATCTCTTTGATTTGGCTTTCCAACGCACTTGGCTTCACCTCATTTCAATTTTGGATGAAGACGTTATGCTCGTTTTCGTAAGACCCACCTGTGTAGTGCTACCACACGGGCTAGTAAACGGATAGTGAGACATCTCTTGACTCGTGAGACTACCCTTCAGCCTGAGATAGCCACCTTTTTGCCAAGTCTTATGCCATGAATAGCCATACGAACCATGTGGTGTGGCATGGGCCGTGAGGCCCTCTGTGAGGCTTCCAGAGTGAAATCTTTCTAAGTGTTAAGCCATGTTCCAACTTCCAAAAATTTATCTAAGTGTGGGTTCACAGGCAGGTAAACAGACTGTGTAATGTGACACGAACCATTTACCCTCTAGTCAAGTGGCTTTCGGTAAAAATTTTCTCCAATTCATTAATGGAGTTTTTGTAAATTTGGTTATTTCTATGGGTCTTTTGGGAATTTCTATGCTATTGTAAGGTCATCTAAAGACCTAAAACCTATTTCAAACATTTAGAATCACTCTTCATATTTTTAAAATCCTCTCAAAAGCTTTCCACAAAGAACTCTTGGAGACTTCAATAGTTGGGTTAGGGAACTCAACTCTTCTTTAAAATTCTTTTGGGTTTCTTCATTTTTGTGAAGTTATGTGGGTTTGATCCTTGATTCCTTCCAATCAAGGAGACCCAAATCTTTCTAAGCAAACTTTCTATGAAATTAAGCTTACTTTACATATGAATTTTCATTATTTTTATTTATTAAATTAAAGCGATGTATGGTTGTGCATATTTGATTTTTTAAAGTTACTTTAACCCCTATTAAGATGATTTACATTGAATTTATGAAATTATGAATATGCATGTCCCTTTTCAAGGCTTGTTTATGCAAAGGTGATTATTGGATGATTTTAAATATGGATTTAATTATGTTTTCACTTGAATTTCATATTGGATTATTGATTTTGAGTCCTTGGAATATAGGACTCACCACAACCAATGTCTCAAAATCCGATCTAGCCATCGAATGGTGGATGAAAGTAATCTCCGATTCCTACAAGGTGAAATCATATACGTAAAGTATGCGTCAGTACATTTGAATGTACTAAGTAAGTGGGGTGCAATACATGTAACTTATCAAAATCTGCATATCAATGTTAGATGATGAGGGCACATAATAGAGAAAGAGATTCATAACAACTAATGTGATATAATAAGATGCTATAAAATTCATGATGCATGAGTGCAAATAATGCTCATATATAATAGGAATGTGACCTCAACCGACACAAGTAAGACCAAGCGAGCTATTACTTGGAATCCCGATGAAATCCTCTTATTGGTAAAGAGGTGGTCTACTTTCCAAAGGTAAACCATACTTCACCTTACGGGCATCCTCATTTCGTATGAAGCAACCTTCCATATGGGCATCCCCATTTCGAATAGGATTTTCACATATAACATATCATATCAATTCTTCTCCTTACGGGCATCCCCATTTTGGAGGCAACTTTCCTTATTGGGATCCCTATTTCAGAAAAGACCTATGGTAGGCACATAGTTCAAGCAAAGGAAAAGAGCCCTTGGGGATAGTTCTAATGCCTCTAATCTATTGGTGCTAAGTCATCACCCCACAAGAATACATGTACATATATATATACATGATTTCAAGAGATACAAGTCTTGCCAAATCATTTCAATGCACAATTGAGCTTAAAAGCCAAACATCATTCATGATAGTTCATACTTAAGCTCAAATTCCAAAACCATCTTTCCATAGTCATAATACTCATGCATAGGAATAGCTCATTCATATACAAAATGGTGCAAGCACCCAAAATGCTCAAAGAACCATAATCAATAGATAGATATGTGATCATAATATTGTCATAACCAATATCTTATAAAAAATCATTTCATAAAACATAATTGGACTAAACCCTCTTCATAATTTCCAAAATTTCCATGAACATGAATGCATATCCTATGAATAATGTGAGAATGGCATGGATAATAGAGATTAAAAGCCACCATTTCTCTACCTTATGTTGCTTTTATTTGTGTTGCCTATACTTTGAGGGTGAGCCCGGAACATATCTTGGCCCCTGTCCTATCTTATTACTAGAGGCATTGTTGGACATCTTGTAAACTTTCATCGAATCTATATGTTATGTGTTGTATTTGAACCTTATAATCATAGTTATCTTATTGTTATGGCTATTGTGGTTTGATTATGAGAATTATGTTATATATGTATGTTTGATGTGGAATTGTGAAAGATCCTAAGTCCCGAATTGCCCCCATAGCGTGAGTCATACTTACCTGCCCCTTAGTCTTTAATTATGTGGTATGTGTTATGTGGATCCATGTTAATCCCTTTTCCTATGATATCCCTATAGCGTGAGTCCTATTTCCTTATCCCTTAGAACTATGTGTTTACTTTTGAATACGCTTTCGAACTGATGATGTGACTTTTGGTACTTTGAGGCTTGTTTGGGGGCTCTCGGGTTTCCATTTGTCGTGTCACTCCTAGACCTTGGGTCTGGGTCGTGACAGAATTCATACATGAGTGCTCTACAATCATGAATAATAACATCAATGTAAGAGTTATTTCAGCAAGATTTTTCCACCTCTTGTTTAACCAAAAGACTGTCTATCTCTATAATTATCGGTGTTGCTACAAAGTGTTCCTTTGGCCAAATGCTTCATCATTGTTGAGCGCCCAAAGCCTTTGCCATATGTGAGTCTTGTGATCTATATAACCAACTAGAGCATACTTTGATGAAGATTCCATGAGAACTCTGGACCAGTATGTTAACTCCTATTATTCTCAAAGTAAGATCCATAGAAGCATCAATATTTCATTTAATGATACTCTCACTAGTAGGACACTATTTTATTGCAGAGTCGGTTTCTATCGCTATAGAACTATAGATTGGCATTCTTGCCTTAGTCTAATCATGCCAAAATTAGGTTGCCTTTTGGATAACAATTTTAGGTCACATAGATCTTTCCTTCCGGACAAGGTTATTTCTAGCATTCCAAATTCACAATATAAATGCACAACTTAGGCCAATCCAACAGTAATGGTCCAGATTGTCGTCATCCCAATGATGATTTTGTTAGTAATTTTTTAATTTGTGGACTCATATATTAATATATTATACATAAATTTGCTATCATTAAATTAGCACATTGTATGATCTAATATGGTATTAAAATTTTGGGCCATAAAAATAGGTATCTGTTAATAAGAGTTTATTTTAATTATTTTGAAAACCCTTGAATCTTTTCTTAAGTCTAATGGAGACTTATTAAAAAGGTGTCCTTTAGCCTGAAAAGACATTTTATGACTCTTTAAATAGAATGATCCCTAAAATAGAAGACAACGCTTTTGTTTTTCTCTCTATCTCAAAAATAGAACAGAAAGCAATCTTCAAGTTTTAGAACATCAGGTTCTTTAATAAAGTTGTTATCATGGAACAAGGTTAGTACTCTTTTCATTCTTATGAATTCAAACCTTTGTCTAATGATTTACTTGTGATCCTGAATGAATTTATAAAGTTTTCCAACAAATGGTATCAGCACCAAAACTAGTTAAATCATTAGATATGATAATTATTGAGAAGTCAAATTTAGTATTTTATTCTTGATTGCCTTCTTCCTCTTGTTTTCTGATTTTGCCGAAAGCATGAAACAAGTATACAGAATGTTATTGAAACCCATTTTGTTGTTTGATTCCTTAGCTATTATTTTTTTAATGTAATGAAGAAGACGCTATTGTTTTTTTTTTATTCCTGTTAATCATCATTCTGTTTGGACCAAAAGATTGGGCTTATATATTTATATATATTTGTTAGTGCATATCCTGTTTGCTGGAACTCTTTTAAAGCATTATAGATTGTTAAAGGATCACTCCTATTTTGTGGGTTGATTTTGGTGAGAACAGGAATTCCAAATTTTCTTTGCTTCTTGTCGTGCCTTTTCATTTATTTTACTCGTATAAGTAAATAATTTTTTCAGCATTATTTTGAAGATTTTTCCAAATTTCAGTTACATATTAGGAATATTGTCTTTTGTGGGTTGTTTATATATATATATATATATATATGAGAAGAAGAAGAGGAAATCTGTTTGTATTTATAAGAAACGACAGAATACTTTGGAATATTTTTGGGTTGTAATTATGCCTTCTTCTCGACATTTATTAATGGCAGAATCCTATCATATGTTTTGTGTCATTATATTATTTGGAACAAGTTCGTAAGTGAATAAATTGAAAATAATATATTGCCAAAGTAACCTCTATTATTTGAAATTTATTTATTTTGATCATGTAAATATATTAATCTATGTAAAATAATCATCCCAAAGGAAGATTATTTTAACCAGATTATGGATAGTCATGAATATGTGATACAATTGTATACATGCTAATAATATGTCGGTCCAAAGAAAGGCGTATTGTTAGGCCGTTTTAGTAATCAATATTTATGAACTATGTATAAGAGTATCAATTACAAGTTATTATTTCTGTCCAAAGACTAAATGATAATGTTGTGCTAGGTATCTTGAGATGAGTCCACTTTTATGTATGTGTGTATTTGATATTATAAATTATTTATTCTTATTACTTTAGTTGTGTTTAATTTACTTTATCTTCACATATACATAATTTATTCGATTATTAATTGTGAGCATTATTTATTTTATCTTATAGTGCATTCAATATGAACAACATTCCTATGCTTAATAGCACAAATTTTAAGAAATAGAAAGAGCACATTATGATAGTATTTGGTTGTATAGATCTTGACTATGCATTAAGATTTGATCGTCATGCGGACTTGAATGAGACTAGCAATAGTGAACAAAAGTCTGCTTACGAGAAGTGGGAACGATCAAATCGCATAAATTTGATGATGATGCAACCCTCAATTCTAGAATCCTTAAGAGGCTGTATAATAGAGAATAGAGATGTCAAAGGTTTCTTAAAGAAAATCGCAGACTGATTCACTGCAAATAAAAAGGTTGAAACAAGTACTATTCTTAACAAGATTGTTTCAATGCGATATAAGAGATGTTAAAGGTTTCTTAAAAGAAACTGCAAACCGATTCACTGCGAACGAAAAGGTTGAAACAAGTACTATTCTTAACAAGATTGTTTCAATGCGATATAAGAGTAAAGGAAACATAAGAGAGTACATTATGGAAATGTCTAATCTTGTGATGTAACTCAGGGCCTTTAAGCTTGAACTGTCTGATGACATACTTGTGCACCTGATTTTGATCTCTCTTCCTACGCGATTCAGTCAATTCAAAGTTTCATATAATACTCAAAAGAAAAAATGGACTTCGAATGAGCTTATAGCTCAATGCGTATAGGAAGAGGACAGACTTAACAAGAAAATATTGAAAGTGCTCATTTGACATCTACCTCTGAAAATAAAGCCGTTTGACATAATTAGAAAAGGAGTAAGAATAAAGAAACTGAAGAGAAAGAAACATTTGATATTAAAGAAAAGAAGTCATGTTTCTTTTGTAAGAAACTAGGTCACAAGAAGAAAGAGTATTTCAAGTATGTTGTTTGGCATGAAAAGAAAGGTAAAGTTCTCAATTTTGTTTGTTCAGAGGTTAATTTGGCTATGGTACCTAGTGACACTTGGTGGATAGATTCGGGTGCTTCTGCTCACGTAAATGTCACTATGTAGGATTGCTTAAGGAGTTGAAAGTCAATTGATGGTGAAAGATACATCTATGTGGGCAATGGAAATAAGGCAGTTGTGGAGGCTATTGGTGTCTTTAGAATTTTATTAGATACTGTTTTCTATTTAGAATTAGAGGAAACATTTGTTGTCTCGTCATTTAGATGGAACTTAATTTCTATTTCTTGTTTGGATAAATTTGGATATACTTGTTCTATTGGAAATGAAAGTTGTAGTATTTCTCTGAACTCTAATATTATTGGAACTGGTATTCTGATTGATAAATTGTATAAATTAAACCGTCAAGCCTCATACAATAATGAAAACCTAAATTTTAGTAATTTTGGTACTAAGCGCAGATTAATAAATGAGAATTTATCAATGTTATGGCGTAAGCGATAAGGTCATATTTCAAAACAAAGAATACAAAGGCTTTTGCCTGAAGAAATTCTTGATTCCCTTGATCTATCAGATTTGAAGATTTGTATAGAATGCATCAAGGGAAAATAAATGAATATAAGGAAAATAGGTTCTTATAGGAGAAACGGAACCTTTAAAGTTGATACATATGGATATTTGTGGTCCTTTCCCTATGGCTTCATTGAATGGTTAACAATATTTTATCGACTTTATAGATGATTACTCCCGTTATGGCTATATCTATTTAATTCATGAGAAGCCACAATCTTTGGATATTTTTAAAATTTTCAAAGTTGAAGTTGAAACTCAATTAGGCAAAAAAATTAAGGTTGTCAAATCTAATCGTGGAGGAGAATACTACGGTAGATATGATGATTCAGGTGAACAATGTCCAAGACCTTTTGCAAAATATCTAGAAGAGTGTGAAATTGTGCCTCAATACACTTTGTTAGGAACTCCGCATCAAAATGGCGTATCTGAGAGATGAAATCGAACTCTAAAAGATGTGGTAAGAAGTATGATTAGTCATTCTTCTTTACCTGAATCGCTTTGGGGAGAAGCACTAAAGACTGCAGTTTGCATACTAAATAAAGTTCCAAGTAAGGCAATAGCTAAAATCCCATATAAGTTGTGAACTGGTAAGAAGCCTATTATTAGGTACTTATATGTCTGGGGATGTCTAGTCGAATCAAGGCATTATAAGCCTAATGAAAAGAAACTAGATTCAAGAACTATTAGTTGCTACTTTGTGGGTTACTCAGAAAGGTCGAGAGGTTTTAAATTTTATGACCCCTCAAATAGATCCTTTTTTGAGATAGAAAATGCTAAATTTATTGAGGACGTTGATTATGGAGGAAATTATAAAAACAAACAAATTCTGTATGAAGAGGAATTTGATAATATCGATTCTACTACTGAAAATGATATAGTCACCTTACCAAATATTTTTCAGCCTATAAATCAGGATTACATAGAAAATACAATGATATCAATTTCAATGTTTCTCAACCTATGAATCAGGATTTCTTAGACAACACAGTGATATCACCCCATGTTCAACAGCATCAAGTTGAAGTGCCTAAAACAAGATCCAACAAAGAAAGGAGAAATACAATTTCTGATGACTATGTCATTTATCTCCAATAACATGATTTTGATATGGGATTTGAAGATGATTGCATAACAGTTAGTCAAGCAAAATCATGTCAAAACTATGTCAAATGGATCAAAGTCATGAAAGATGAGATGAAATCTATGAAAGATAATAACGTTTGGGATCTTGTCAAGTTACCGCAAGGATCGAAACCAATTGGGTATAAATGAATTTTCAAAACTAAAAGTGATTCAAAAGATAATATTGAGAGATACAAAGCTCATCTAGTTACAAAAGGATTCACTCAAAAGGAAGGGATAGATTTTAAAGAGACTTTTTTGCCAGTATCATCAAAAGACTCTTTTAGAATCATTCTAGCACTTGTCACTCGTTTTTACTTAAAGCTACATCAAATGGACGTAAAGACTACTTTTCTCAATGCAAAATTAAAGAAATAATATACATGGTGCAACCAGAGACTTTTGAATCTCAAAATTCAAAACACATTGTATGTAAACTTAAGAAATTCATATATGGCTTAAAACAGGCATCCCATTAATGGTACCGGAAGTTTAATCACGTGATAACCTCTTTTGATTTTAAGGAAAACACCATCGATCAATGCATATATCTCACGTTCAATGAGAGTAAATTTATCATCCTTGTGTTATATGTAGATAACATTTTACAGGCAAGTAATGATATAGGTTTATGGCACGAAACCAAGAAATTGTTTCCAGCAAATTTGAAATGAAAGATGTTAGTGAGGCATCCTATGTTTTAGGTATAGAGATCCATAGAGATCGTATTAGAAACATACTTGGATAATTGCAAAAGACTTATATCAAAAAGATACTAAGTAGAATTGGCATGTAAAATTGTGCACCATGAGATACGCCTATGGCAAAAGGTGATAAATTTAGTTTGCGTCAATGTCCAAATTTGGACATAGAAAAGAAAGAGATGGACAAAATTCTATATGCATTAGCAGTGGAAAGTCTTATGTATGCACAAGTTTGTATGCATCCAGATACAGCGTATATAGTGGGAATATTAGGTCGATATTTAAATAATCTAGGAATAGATCATTGGAAAGCAGCAAAACCGGTTATGAGGTATCTTCAAAGAACTAAAGATTACATGCTCACTTATCGGAGGTTAGATCACCTAGAGATCATAGGATATTCCAGTTTAGATTTTGCTGGATGTCTTGATAGTAGAAGATCTACATCAGGTTACGTTTTCATATTGGCTGGGGAAGCTGTTTCATGGAAGAGTGTAAAACAAACATTAATTGCTTGTTCTACCATAGAAGCTGAATTTGTGGCCTTCTATAAAACATCAAATCAAGGAATATGGCTAAGGACTTTTATAACTAGAATATAGATTGTCGATGGCATAGAGAGACCATTAAAAATTTATTGTGATAATAAATCTACTGATTTATATTAGAAGAACAATTGAAGTTCCTCAAAGTCAAAGCACATTGACATTAAATTTTTCGTTATAAAAGAAAGAGTTTAGAGTTGTCTCGTGTTGATTGTTCATATTAGTACAAACTCGATGATTGCGTATCCGCTTTCAAAAGGTCTACCGCCTAAAATATTTTATGGACATTGGCTCATATGGGTGTTGTTAGATTTGATGATGAGTCATTTTAGTGGGAGTTGTATATTATTTATACTTTTGTCATGATAAAATTTACTTTCTGTACAGACTAAAGTTTTGTGAAATTTATGAATTTCATATGTTTATTGATAACTCTGATAATAAAGAAATTAACTTTCTATTGTGATGTTACACAAGGTATAAAAAAGTGATTTTGGATTGTTAAAGTCATTGAGTAGGACCAGTTGGAAATAGACATGATTTAGATCATTTTGCATGTAATTTTCATATTTAATGTATGTCATTGGTATTATTGATATTTCTGACCATTGATGGGTTTAGTTACCAATATGTGTTATGAAAACCTCTTTGATCCTATATTGGTCTTATTGATGGACCAGTTTGTTTTGAGATATTTAAATTAAGATGGCAAACGCTTGTGCACAATAAAGTTTCATCTATGTATGATTCTTTAGAAATATATATGGTCCAAGTAGGAGATTGTTAGTAATTTTTAATTTGTGGACTCACATATTAATATAATATATATAGATTTGCTATCATTAAATTAGACCATTCATATATTTGCTATCATTAAATTAAACCATTTATAATCTAATAAGGTTTAGAAATTAGTCCTTGAAATGATTAATAGTGAATCTGCATAGTCAAGCCCTGTATTCCTTGTGCATTTGACCCTAACCTCCGGTTAGGTTTATTGCTGACTGCGACCACTTTGTTATTGGAGTGTGAACATCAGTCTGTGATGCAGACCCAATGCGAAGGAACAAGCAACACTGATCCGCGCAACTGGCGCATTGTGGCCAGGGCATGGATGCTCTCTGGCATTAAAAAATTAGCTAAAATTATTTTTCACTACGAGTCCTCTAAAATTCAGGTTATACTCATTTTCTCTTAATTTTTTCTCCTGATCGAGAATATGAAGTCGGATTTTTGATATCATCCATGGATTTTGAGATATGTAGAAATGACAACTATGGGCATTTCGAAGCACATTTTTGGGGCATTTCAATTATGATCTAAGACCTATTGTGAGATTTGATGAAGGGTTTTGATGTATATTGCTTGAGGGTGTTACCAAGTATCTATTGATGAGTATATATTGAATTTTCTAGCATGATAACACTCTTGAATTGCATGATTTTACACTAGCACTACACACCCGCTAAGTATTTGATAAAATGCTCGGTTATAGTTTCTTGAGAAATTGAAGGCCCAGTGCATGTCTTATGAGTTGAATGATGAAATGATGATGAAAGGAATGTATGTATATGATATTATCTCTATAGTCTGAGGAAACGACCAAGCCTCACTCGGGAGGTTATAGGCCTGGGTAACCATGTTGAGGGGTTTGTACCTCATCAACCACATAAAGGGGTTTGTACCTCATCAACCACATAAAGGGGTTTGTACCTCATCAACCATGTTGGGGGGTTTGTACCTCATCAACCATGTTGGGGGGTTTGTACCTCATCAACCACATGAAGAGGTTTGTACTTCATGCGCCTCTCCAAGGAGGTGGTAGGCCTTGGATATCACTATGATAGTCATTCCTTACACTTGTATTATGTTCCATATAAGCATGACTTACTATAAGCATCTTTCATGCATGTCTTATTTCTATATGCTACTCATTGCCTATACCTATGCATTTTGATTATGTTACTTATCTCTTATTGCATTGCATCCTACATACTTAGTACATTCAAACGTACTGACACATAATCTATGCCTATGTGATGTCACCATGTAGGAACCGGAGCACCGTTTGATCATCCTCCTCCTCCACATAGCTACTACGATATCTCTCAAGTGTGTTGGTGAGTCCTCTATTTCGGGGACGATGATTATGATCTATTACTATGCATTAAGATTGCCTTTCTTTTATTTATGTATTGACTATGAGGGTGAGCCCGGTTGCTTGTCTTGGCCCCCGCTCTTATCTATGTAGTAGAGGTGTTGTTGGACATGTTATGTATTGTGCTATGAGCTTTGACGCTGTCTTGACTCATGATGATTACGTTATGAAAGTTGTCCCTTAGCCCCGTTTGTCTCTATTTACCATTTCTTATTTTATTTTATTGCTTCCGTGATCAAGAATGAGTAATGATATGTTAAGAGGTTTGCTTAGGGTCTCTTCGGGTTCCCCATGCCCCTTGTCACGTCTAGCCCCTAGGCTTGGGTCGTGACAATTTTCTCCATCAAGCTATTTCTCATTCATTAATTACTTCAATACTTTTCAAAACCACAATCAAATTAATAGCTAGATTGAACAAGCTTTTCGGAAGCTAAAAATTCTTATGTCAGATATATCAAAATATCCTTAATTATCCTCTTAGACATGCTAAGAAATTAAAAGAATACAAATCACACAACAATGAATTATGAAATTATATGTAACAACCATGAAACAAGTTATTAATATAGAATGGAATAATGAAGAGCTAGCAAAAAAATTTAAAAAGTGTGTGTTTGTCCACCATCGCAGTTTACCGTAGCTAAGACAAGAAGCGGCACAAGCAGAAAGCAAAAAGTAGGAGGAATCCTAAGTGACACCAGAGAAATCACTTGATCAAATTTGTTTCTTTTATTTTCCGAGTGAAGTGTGAAATTACCAGATTTGTTTTATTGCTAGGTGTTGAGTAGAATGTAGAATTCACTGAATATAATATTCTCAAGCATGAATATACGACGTTGCGCACATGTAAAAACTCTTATTACCACCTGTAACCTTTTTTTAATTTGGTTCTGTTATCAAAAAGTTAATTTAGCTACGTGTCTTATTTCTTGATGAGATTGAGTCTTTTCTCATTTTAGTCCTTATTAAAAAAAAAAAAAAAGGTTCAAAACATGAGAAAGAGAAATATATAAGCAAAATAACTGTCTTATCATTTATGTTTTTTCACCTAGTAGATGTCTCTCCCAAGGATGGTCAAACGCGAGGCGAGTTGGAAAACCTACGAAGACTTCAACTCAGTGCAAGCCATTATATTCACTATAGCTACTCAATCACAAGTCAGATTTCTGCAAAATCGTATACGAAAGCACATTTTTCATTTCACATGCATACACAGTTTTGTGTGTTGCGACATCAATTGTCTAACTACATTCTATTACTAGTTGATACCATTTTGGAGAACTTTAACTCCCACCATCACTGCTTGTTAAATTCCATTAGACTCTTTGTTTAATACTAACCGCTTGAATTGCATAACGTTTAAATGATACAAGTTGATGCAATTTGACATTTTATCTGATGGAGTACTTCCAAGGTTCCCCTAGATCATAAATACAAATAATTTGCATCGATCAGTTATAATCTGTCTACCAATGTACTACATAAATTGGATAGTAAATTCACTATAACAAAAGAGATATTTAGTGATAATAATTTTTCTTTTAGCTGCAGTTATTTAGCATGTTGGTTATAAATACTCACAATCACTATTGCTGCAAAATATAATATAGTGTAAATTATATCATTGCTGCAAAATAATGATCCCAAAACTCTTTAAAAGGCATTGGGATCGCAGTTGGATTATTTTCATGATAATATTAAGTTAAAATTTTATTTTTTCAATTAAACTAGGCATTCAGTATTCATATATATATATATATAATATAAATATCAATTTATCGGCTTTCCTGACTACATGTCCTTGTGTTTGAGTTGTTACTCTTCTTTGGGTGGTGTCACTTCAAAAAAAAAGATTATGAAGAAAATGTAGTAGTCATAATCAGTTTTCCTTCCTCGCTAAAACTATATTTGAAGAACTTAAAAAGTAACACATTGATTTGTAATAATCTCAAATTAAACATAATTCTCCTGTTTAAACTACTAAGACACTTGATTTTTTTTAGATGTTTTCTTTTACTAATTATCAAGGAACCAAGTGTAAGAGTTAAGTGAAGCACCTTAAGCTCCTTATGAACATCTTCAAGAGTTAAGGTATCATTCTAAAAGTTGAGTTTAGTTTTCAGACTTATTTGAAAGACATATAAGATTTCATGAATCATGTGTATATATTACAACGGTGACTGCTAAGATTGGCTGAATTCCTTCTATGGCCTATTATGTGCATATCATACATGGCATGATATGCAGGGACTTCGAGCTATAATTGGAAGTAAGAGGCCTATTTGCCCAGATGACGATATATATATATATATATATATACACATTAAATAGATGACCACAAGTTGGCAAATATAATGTTGGTTAGCTACCAGAAAAGATTACTATTGCTAGCATTTGGCTGGGTATATCATGCATTTGCATCTATCTATCTATCTACATATATATACATATACGTATATAGATATATGTATGTATGTATGTATGTATGTATTCATGACATGCAATTACTCGAGCAAACCATGCATATTTGATCACTGGGAGGTCTAATATCGACCATACATGAAGGTTATTTGAGTTTTGCCTACAACTGATATCTCTATTACCATTTTTATCTATTTACAACTTTACTTTCTGCCTTACATACCAATATATTTTTATTCGTACTGGTATTACATTACTTGGGGACGCAGTATTTTGTTTCGTGTGTGCAGGTTCAAATAGGAATTCTGATCAACCCCTTCTCTGGGATTCCAGTTCAACTGTGAGTTGGTAAGCTCCACCTCTTGTTAAAGCTTTCACAGGATGTGTACTTTTGTTGTACAACTGGGTATAGTTGGGCCTTGTTTCGGCAGTGCTAATAACACTCTTAGAGGCTAATATCTATGGACATGGAATTTTGGGTTGATCTTTTTTCTCTTTTTTTTTTTTGCAACTTCTAAAGAAATAGAGACGTCACAAATAAAGTCCGAAGATTGGCATTCTAGTGCTGTCATTTTTTTATGTATATGAGTATAACTATCTATGCTCTCAATGTGCCTATGATGTAGTGCTTAGCAAGCTGTTAGCTAGTATGTACCATCTTATGAGAATAGAGGATGGTCTGGTTGACTCCATCCATGGCTTGACATGTATATGTGTGTGACCCTATACCTCTCTAGTTGTAGCCTCATCACTAGCTATAGTACTTTATCATTTTGGCTTATCTACCTTGGTGCGTATAGGCTATTGTTAGCCAGGTCATGACGTAAATGGTCCAGACATAGTTTTCTCACATGTTATGCTACCTGATCTTTTGGTCTCTAATATAGTTAGCTAGCATGTTTAATGGCTTACTCGATCAATAAAGATATCGAGTGCTAGTCACGTC
The DNA here is from genome assembly GCA_000787875.1 of Solanum virginianum. Lineage (NCBI taxonomy): Eukaryota > Viridiplantae > Streptophyta > Magnoliopsida > Solanales > Solanaceae > Solanum > Solanum virginianum. The sequence goes on along the minus strand of DF360371.1, from coordinate 47,679 downwards.
TTTCTTTTGGGGCATGAGTCGCATGACAAAAGTGAAGAGAAAGGAAAGTGCATTTCTTACGAAAATATAATTGACCTCCCAGCAAGTTACAAAGAAATTTATTTACCAACTCCAGTAATTAAATATAATTCAATACTTGTACAAGTAACTACACATGCATGTAATATCACAGTTCTTTCCATATGGTATTGAGGAATAATTTCCATAAAAGAACTTCAATTAATACTAGTGCAAGTGACTTTAGAAATACATTTAGAATTTTTGTGAATTATGATAGTTTTGTAGCAAAAGTAAAAAACTAAACTAAATGAAATTGTAACTTTGGAATTACTTTATTATAGACTTATTCCTTCTGAAAGATTGACCTGATTGGGTGTAACACTATCAAATACTCAGGTTAGCATAATACTATCAAATACTTAGGTTAGTAAAGTTTCTTTACTTTACTAAGGTTTTCGCTGCACTCCTCTTTTCTAATTTGGTTGTTCTATATTATTTTTGGAAACGATTTAGAGATGACTAAAAACTTTTGAATTATTTCCATACTATAATGGTACACTATTAAGAAGTTATATATTTGTTAGAGCAACTCATAAGGGTAATTTAGCTAGCACAATTAAGAGATTGTTGCTTGGTATAAAATAGAAAAAAAAATACTTATCATGGGTTTTTTCTTCTCAGAGCAACTCATAAGGGTAATTTAGCTAGCACAATTAAGAGATTCTTGCTTGGTATAAAATAGAAAGAAAAAAGAAATACTTATCATGGGTTTTCTTCTCACTTTGGTATAACCCAAACTAAGGCAAGTGTTTTCTATCCTTATATATCAGTCAAGTAACTTTTTATGTCAGTACGGTATTCAATTGGAAGAAGCTGAAGGACATATGCCACTCCAAAACTTATTGAACAAAATAGGACTTTTGATCAGGTAATGTTTTTGTAACATATAAATTAGTGTGTGATACAGCACACTACTTTGTAGCATTTGATACAACATATACTTTTTCTTGAATGGACGATATCCACGTAATATTTTATTTTTAAAAAATTTTAGGCCTTAATTGAACTCTCTGATAATATCACAAATGTTTATGCTCAATTCATACCAAGAGATCCTTACTTGAACATTAATTTGCATAAGTATGAGGTACTCACTTCAACATATCCTGATAGAAAGGAACACTTCTACATATTCTTGGTAAGGGACATCTATTTTCATAATCCCCCCCCTCCCCCCGTGCCACCCAAATATGTAGGCTTACTTGAGTTTGATTTTGATCTTCTCTATTTTTTTTGGTCGTTTGTCTTAGGTAGAGTATGACGATGGGAAGAACTTGCAAAAATAGGTTGTGATCACTTATATCATGTTGGTTGCATCAAAGAGTGGAATAAGATCAAGAACAATTGCCATTGTCACGATCCAAAACCTGATCGCGACTAAAGGTAAATAATAGTAAAACAAAACAAACACAACAATCAATTTCAAATTTCAAAACCTGGAGTCATGAGTACAAGAGCTTCTAAGTAATACGAATGAGTAAAAACAAAGTTGTATCATAAGGAAAAGATGACAACAAATGAAGTGTCAAAGACACAATGACGACTCAAAATTTGAGCTTCACCTCTAATGTTTGATAATGATAAAAAAAACAAAACTCCGCTCAAATACTATAAACTACCATGTGGGAGTCCCTGTGCTTGATCTACAGGGAGGTAACATAATAGAGGTGAATACACGAAAATGTACCCAGTAGGTTTCAACCGATAGCGTAGGAGAAATCAGATAAGCATGTAATAACTAGGAACCCATCTTACCTATAATGACAAGGTTAGTACACAATATATATACACACATACATACATATACATAAGAACAGATAAAAAGATCAAGTATAATTATGATGCAGTGCAAATGAAATGAATGAATACAATGCATCAGGTGGAATCATGACTGTCAAAACCGGTGTGTACATGTACTGAACTAAGGTTACCAAGTAGAATCAATGGGGGTCTCGTCAGACCATATACTGAAATCTCTCAACCTTGTTACCTCAGCATGGTCAAGAGGTGTCACAATATCACAATATCTCAACCTTGTCACCTCAATGTGGTCAAGGGATTTTTACAAAAAAGCTACTATCTCTCCCTTGCCACCTCAGCATGGTCAAGGAGTTTCAAAAAAGTGATACAGTATCTTAAAAAGTGGTACATCTTACCCTTGTCACCTCAGCTTGGTCAAGGGATGGTACAAATGAAATATGAGATGAATGCATGTCGATGCAACAAATTAATATATATATATATACACACACACACACACATAACCCATTAGTTACTATACTGATGTTAATATACTGATGATACCAAATTTTGCAAGTTTCAAAATATACATATAATTTCAAGAAAATATCTCAAATATCATCAATTATCTCAATATTTCCCAAATAGTATCACAAGTCTCATAATTGTCACAATGATATCCAAGAAGATCTCAAATCTCTAGAATAAATGTCAATATGATAACAAATTCACAATTTACTCCAATTTCATCATAACCAATATCATATTTCTCCCAAAATATTGTCATACCAATGCAATTACACATGAAATAATCTAAATCTTACAATTATCACATAAACTATCCAATAACTCAAATCCAGTCTCAAAAAGGTTAGCCGAACCTACCTTGATGTAGAAACCGCACTCGAACCAAGCTATTGATTACTCCAAGCCTCAAAACAAGCTCCAGATCAACCAACCACTATAAGAATAGATTATAGGTTTTAAAAGATAAATTTTGATACTCATATTGGCACGAATGAATCTAGGGACAAAATGATAAAAATTTGGGCTAAATTTTGAGAACTCGAATCTAAAAATTGAGCTTAAATTTTGTTTCTACATAATAAATAAAGTTTGTGGGTGAAAATTCCATAAAATTTGAGTAGAAATTGAGGGAGAAATCGTCATTTAAAGTTTGAATCATGTTCTTGAAAATCTATAAAAAAAAAATAGAGGGTTGTTGAAACCAAAAATTTCTAGTCAAAATCACAACTTAAATACTGGAAATCAAAGATTTAGTGTTTAGAAAGCTTACCCAAATGAAAATGCATGAAAATCCTTGCTCAAAATTGCACCTCCAAGATTTTTAGAATTGAAAAATGAAAGAAAATGGTGGAGTAGTCTAAAGGGAGAAGAAAAGAATATTTTCAGCAATAAAATTGTCACGCCCTGAGAGGGTACCCAATATGTGGCATGCAGCCAGAGATTATCGCTTGTCCCCAAGGAAACTATTTGGCCTCATCACAATCATTCACTCAACAAACTCCACTAATCAGCGAAAGTCATATGGAAGTAAATGGACACATCTGTCAAATCTTAAAATAATATAATAAATGAAAGGCTAGTAGAAAGACCTAGCTCGACAAGTCTTAACAATCAATATTCAACTCTAGTCGATGAAGCCTCTATCACTATTAAGTGATGTCAATGATAGACCCATGGTTACGTCAATCAAAATAAAGCTAAGCAAGTCTAACTTTAAAGCAAGATGAAATAAACATAATGAATCCTCCAAAGTAGGGGAGGCTCACCAATTAGCTGCATGTCCTAGATCCTCAACGATGCGCATGTTGATGATCTCTAATCTCTGTATCTGTATCATAAAATAATGCAGTGCTAAGTGGCATTAGTATGTGGAATGTATGATATGTAAAATAGCTGAATGAAATATAAATAGGTAGAATAATATGCAACAACATCAACTCAGAATAGTAACTAATCAACATGTCAAGTGTCTATCTAAAGCAAGACCAAAGAGTAGACAAGTGACCTATCAAACCAATCAAACCAATCAAACCTCATCAATCAAATCAAACTCATCTCAAGGAACTCAATTCAACTCATCTCATCTCAACACGACTCAGAGTACTCAATGTGGGAACTTTCTAGGAGTTTCTCTTATCTGACAATAATCATTTATGAGCCAGTGATTGTAAACAAGTTATCGTTATTGCCATAGCCATTTCGTACTTGCCAGGAGGGAAACGAATTAAATCCACTAGGGAACCCAGTAAATAAAACAAATCCTTTATTGTTTTAGGTACTCTATCAAGAGGGAACCTCAACATAATGTAATGTGACGGTCCTAATCCTCACCTATGCTTGGCTACGTAGTTTGACGAGTGCGAGTTAGCTTTTGGTGCTCTATACTCCTCCCAAGAGTCAATGCTCATAAGACAATCTATCTCAATAAAACTATCTCAATCAGCCTTGTGGAGGCACTCATCATTCATTCAGTCTCATAGAGACTCTTATCATCTTATCATACACACATCACAATCACAATCGACATTCTCAAATCAAGGCTCTAGACTCAATCCCTAGGTTCATTCACGCATATTTTCAAAATTATCATGTAAGGTTATGTAATATCTCATGAAAAGAAATCAATTCAAGAAAATAAGTTTATGGTGATCATTCAACATATAAAAATACAGGTAAGTAATGTGATTTTCAAGAAAATCTTCAAGAAACCATTCAAGAAATCATGTATGTAGACTCATTAGATTTTCAACTCTTCTATGACTATCTATGGGGCACATGAGAGAACAATCTCATGATTTTAGTTTAGCCTTACATACCTGGGATGAAGCTATCAACAATCAACCTCAAGAATTTGCCTTCGAATTCTCCAATCTACGCTTCCATCTTCTCTCCCCTCAAGCCCTAACTTTTCAATGACTTAAAATGGTATTTTAGACCTCTTTTATGCTCAAAACAACCTATTTTGATTGTGTATTAAGTTTAGAAGGGGTTGAGAATTGTCTAAAATGCCCCTCACAATTTAAAGAAAATTTTCAACTCGGGATACCATGGATTGGGTGCGTACTTATGTATTTTTTCTGCGGACTGGGCGCACAATTATGTATTTTTTTCCAAAAAGTTTCTGAATGGATTTTCCAATCGCTTCGAACAAAATTGAAAAAAATAAGTGCAAGTCCACTATAGAGGCGCGACGTGCCTCTGTTGCACACCAACACTATTTTTCATTTTCGAACTGAAAAATTATCTTTTGATCTAGTCGCTCTAAAAATTGACACAGACCATTTTCCAATCAATTTTTTATGTTGATCGCATATCTAGTCTCGGATTTGCCATCAGAGCATAGGAAGATGCGTTATGTGCACAACTCTAATCTAGGGGCATTTTGATAATTTTATCGGGCATTATATCATCTCCGCCTTGGGATCATTCGTCCTCGAATGATGAGTAAAGGTGGATATCAAGGCATGAATAGACTCAAAACTAATCCCACCTTTCACATCTATCAACCAAACTCTCAATTTTTTTTCAATCATCAATCAACTCTATTCGGACTCAAGAATAAACAATCAACTCAAGAATAGACAATCAATTTAGTTAAGGGTAAGAAAATTACCTTCAACATTCTCATCATTAGACATGAATAGGTACGGATATTTCTCTTTCATTTCTTCCTCAACCAAAAGACAATCAATTAGTTAAGGATAAGGAAATTACCTTCACATTATCATCATTTGGCATGGATAGGTATGGATATTTAACTTTCATCTCTTCCTCAGCTTCCCATATGGCTTCCTCAATGAATTGATTTCTCCATAGGACTTTGACTGAGGCTATCTCTTTGGTTCTCAACTTGCGAATCTGACGATCAAGGATTTTGACTGGAATCTTTTGGTAAGAAAAGTTATCCTTCACTCCAATACTCTCAATAGGGATCACCAAGGCAGGATCTCCCAAGCACTTTTTCTACATCAACACGTGGAACACTAGATGAATACCATCTAACTCGGAAGGCAACTCTAACTCATAAGCACCTTCCCAATCCTCTTCACAATCTGATAAGGTCAAATATAGCAAGGACTCAATTTTCCCTTCTTCCCAAATCTCATGACATCCTTCATAGGTTCAAGTATACCCAATCACTTAACATTGAACTCTATGTCTCTCCTCCTCACATTGGTGTACGATTTATAGCGACTCTGTGCAGTCTTCAATCTCTCCTCAATAACCTTAACCCTTTCCATCAATTGGTGGATAAGATCGGGCCCAATAAACTCCACCTCTCCAACTTTGAACTACCCAATTGATAATCTACATCTCCTCCTATACAAAGCTTCGTAGGGAACCATCTGAATGCTCATATGATAGCTATAGTTATATGCAAATTCAATCAATGGCAGGTGATTATCCCAATTTCCTTCAAAATAAAGAACACAGAATCTCAACATATCCTCTGACGTGTCAATTTTATGCTCTGCCTGATCATCTGTCTATGGATGAATGGTTTCACTCAAATTCACTTTTGTACCTAATCCTTTTTGGAAAGATCTCCAAAATTGGTAGGTGAATTGAGCTCCTCTATCTGAGATGATAGACAAGGTAACCCTATACAACCTCACAATCTCTTGGATATAAAACATGGCATGCTCCTCCACAGTGTTGGTTGTTTTAACTGCTAAGAAGTGAGCCGATGTGGTCATTCTATCCATAATCATCCAAATAGAGTCATGTTGCTTTTGAGACCTCGATAGACCAGTAATGAAATCCATATTGATCATCTTCTACTTCAACTCAGGAATCTCAAAGTTCTGAGCCAATCCACATGATCTTTGATGTTCAACTTTAATTTGCTAACAATTCGAGCACTTTGAAATAAACTCAATAATATCCTTCTTCATCCCACTCTACCAATAAACTTCCCTCAAGTTGTGGTACATCTTGGTAGAGCCTGGATGAATGGAATATCTAGAGCTATGGGCTTCAGCCATATCCTTTCTTGAACACCGTCTACATCTGGAATGCACAATCTACTATGGTATCTCAATACCCCATCTCCCCATTTGGAGAAGACCATCACTTTTTGTTTGTGGACAACCTCCTTCAATTGAAGTATGACAGGATCTTGGTCTTGCTTTTCTTTTACCTCTATAACTAAGGATGAAGCAGACCCATTCTGAACATTAACTCTTCCCTCATCATTTTTCTCAAGTTGGACTCTCAATCGAGCCAATCGATGTACTTTTTTGTTAGTTCCTTCTTTCCTTCCTCAATATGCGTTGTGCTACCCATTGATAGCTTGCTAAGGGCTTCAACAATGATGTTAGCTTTACCTATATAGTAGATAATGCTCATGACATAATCCTTGAGCAACTCTAACCACCTTCTCTGTCGCAGGTTAAGCTCTTTTTGACTAAAGACATACTGCAAACACTTGTGGTCAGTGAACACATCCACATGCACCCCATACAAGTAGTAGCTCCAGATTTGAAGTGCAAACACCACCGCTGCTAACTCAAGATCATAGGTCGAATAATTCCTCTCATGAACCTTAAGTTATCCGAAAGCATGGGCTATCACTTTCCCTCTCTCCATTAGAACACATCCCAATCTAACTCTCAAAGCATCACAATAGATTACAAAGTCCTTTGTCCCATTGGGCAAGGTTAAAATTGGTGTAGTAGTCAGTCTCATCTTCAACTCTTCGAAACTTTCTCATAATCGTCGGACCACTAAAACTTGACCTTTTTTTGAGTCAATTTAGTCAATGGTGCAGATAGGGAAGAAAATCCAACAACAAAATGATAGTAGTAGCTTGCCAACCCTAAGAAACTTCTTATATCAGTTTTAGAGGTCGGTCTGGGCTAGCTCTTAACCGCTTCAATCCTTCGAGCATCAACTCGAATACCATCATCAAAGACAACATAGCCTAGGAAAGCCACTTATTTAAGCCAGAATTCACATTTCAAGAATTTCAGATACAACTCATGGTCCTTAAGTTTTTGGAGGATAACTACTCTAAGGTTGTTATCATGCTCCTCCTCATATCTTGAGTACAAAAAAATGTTATCGATGAACACAATCACAAACATATCAAGGTATTGTCTGAATACCCTATTCATCAAATCCATGAAGGCTATAGGTCATTCGTCAATCCAAAGGACATGACCTAGAATTCAAAATATCCATAACTAGTCCTAAAGGTTGTCTTTGGAATAGCACAATCTCTCACTTTCAACTGATGGTAACCAGATCAGATGTCTATCTTTGAGAAACAACAAGCACCCTGAAGTTGATCAAACCAATCATATTCATTGGGAGAGGATCTTTGTTCTTTATCATGACCTTGTTCAGTTGCCTATAGTCAATACACATTCTGAGAGACCCATCTTTCATTTGCATGAATAGGATAAGGGCACCCTAAGGAGAAACACTCAGCCTTATGAAGCCCTTCTCTAACAGATCTTTCAATTGTTCTTTCAACTCTTTCAACTCAGTAGGGGCCATCATATAAGGTGGAATTGAGATAGGCGGGGTATCAGGAAGAACATCAATCTTGAAGTCAATCTTCCTATCAGAAGGGACTCCAGGTAGATCCTCAGGAAACACTTCAGGAAACTCATTCAAAATCAGGACAAACTCGAGAGTAGGAGACTCAATGTTATCAGATTTAACTCTCACAAGGTGGTAGATACAACTTTTAGAAATAATCTTTCTTGCTTTGAGAGATGAGATAAACTTTTCTTTCGGTGCAACAAAATCACCCTTCCACTCTAGAACTGATTCATTCAGAAATTGGAATGTAATGATTCAGGATCTAAAATCAACAGTGGTATAATAGGTGTGAAGCCAATAAATGCCAAGGATCACATCAAAATCAGTCATCTCTAACTCTACCAAATCAATGTTAGTATCCCTATAATGGATGGACACTACACAAGATCTATAGACTCTCAACTCGAATAGACTCACCCACTGGAGTAGAAACATTAAAGGGTTCAAGAAGTCTCTCAAGGGTTTAATCAAATCTACTGGCCATATAAGGAGTTACAAAAGATAGTGTGGCACCAGGATCCACCAAAATATAACAATCAAGTGAAAAGACTCAAATCATACTCATCACAGCATCTGGAGAGTTATCCTAATCCTAACGACTACCCATTGCATACAAACCATTTGTGGCTCCACTTGCGCCTAATGTAGTACTTCTTTGGTTTCCTGTAGCTTGCGGGGCTGGTTTAGAAGATTGAGCCCGGTCAACCCACTTTGAACACTCTCTCTAATAGTGACCCGCTTGGCCACACTTATAGCATACATCACTCTCCTCACAATATTTACCCATGTGTAATTTGCCACACGTACCACGTGGTGGTTTACCCCATGAACCTTGAGCCACACTAACTTATAACTGAGATCCATGGGCTCCAACATTCTGGGACCTCTAATAATTCCTGATTCTAGGCACTGGTGCACTAGTAGATGATGGTGCTGGCCCCGTCTAAAACCTGTTACCATTCCCGTTCTTTCCAACCTTATGGTTGGATGCTTAGCTTTCTTACTTCTAAACTCCTCTCTTTCATGTTGCCTCTTCTTATCAGCTTGTCGCAAAAAGGTCATCAATCTCCCAATATCCATATCATTCACAAGCATTGTTCCCCTCCTATCTCTCTTTTGCCCTCTATTTAGCCCATCCACATATATTCCCATCCTCCCTCTCATATCCGCATCTATGTCTGGAGCATATCAAGATAGTTGAGTAAACTTCAGCCCATACCATTACACAGTCATATAGCCTTGTTTCAAGTTCAAGAACTCTATTACCTTACTTCTCTTCGTTCTCTTGGAAAGAAGTGCCCCAAGAAAGCTTTCTCAAACATTACCTAAGTCAACACTGGGCATCTTCTCCTTTACCCTTCTTCCGTTGGTCCAACCAAAGTCTGGCCACACCCTTGAGTTGTTAAGCAGCTAGTTCAACCCTGTCAGCATCAGCCATATGCATCACTTGGAATACTTTCTGAAGCTACTCCACATAGCTCTCAGGATCAGCAGTGGCTATAGACCCTGTGAACTCAGGCGAATTCATCCTCAAGAATTCCTGGACTCTAGATGTGTCATGCGCATCTTGTCCACCCACTCCTATCTCACAGTTGGTACTGTGATAGGATGGGCTAAGGTTTGAATAGCTTGGCGTAGACCTTATCTTGTGGGGGCTGTTTAACAGGGACGGCTGGTTCTACGAGATCCTCATGTCCTTGAGGCTCAGGTGGGTTAACATTTTGTCTGGTTGGACATTCTCTACCTATAACGACTCTTCTGGGAGGCATGATCACAACTCTACAATGAGCAAAGCATGAATTAGAAAAGAACTTTTCATAGAGCATAATTGTATAGCACAATTTAGAACATAAATGAAGTGGAAAAATTCCAAAATGTCCTATAGCCTCCGAATTATGGATGTGGAGCTCTTCACACCAATAATAAGGACTCTACTAGACATGGCTTCATAGACTCCCTAGGACACTTGGACTGGTGCTCTGATACCAAGTTTATCATGCCTCGGAAGGGTACCCAAGACGTGGCCGACACCCAAAGACTATCACTAGTCCCCAAGCAAACCACTTGGCCTCATCACAATCATTCAATCAACTAACTCTACTAATCAGTGGAAGACATAATGAAGTAAATGCACACATCTATCAAATCTCGAAATAATATAATAAGTAAAATGCTAGTAGAAAGAGCTAGCTTAATAAGTCTTAACAATCAATATTCAACTCTAGTCTATGAAGCCTTTATCACTATTAAGTAGTGCCAATGACAGACCCATGGTGTCACAACCCAAGCTAGGACCTAGATGTGACACGACGAATGGGAACCCAAAGGGACCCAAACAAGCCTCTTAGCATATCATTTACACATCCTTGGTCATGGAAGCAGAGTATACAACAATAAGAGAACATAAATAAGGATAAAGGGACTAAAGAAAGTCTTTCATAGCATGAATCATCAAAGAGTCAAAGCTCAAAGCATAATTTCATAACTTGTCCAATAATACCTCAAGCATAGATTGTGCGGGGACCCAGACAACTTTCCAGGCTCACCCTTTTAGTACCAAAGTTCAACATAAGAGATAAAAAAGTAGGAGTGCAAAGCTGGCATCCCCAAACTTGATGACACACTAATAGCTATCCTTCAAGATGACTAACTAGCCACGGGGAGGTTGATCATGAGGAGCTTTGATTCCTACATGGTAACATCTTATAGGCATAGAGTATCTATAGTATGTTTGAATGTACTAAGTATGTAGGATCCAATGCAACAAGAGATAGGCAACATAATCAAAATCATAATCATAAGCAAGAAATAGTATATTAGCAACATGGCATGCATGATCAATGCTTGAAGTGAAGCATGCTTATATAGAACATAATACATGTGTCATAAGCAAGAGATAGTATATTAGTAACATGGCATGCATGATCAATGCTTGAAGTAAAAACATGCTTATATAGAATATAATACATATGTAGGAAGAGACCATCATCATAGACCAAGAAAACTAGTACTTGGAATCCAAGGCCTACCACTCCCTTGGAAGGCGATTGAGGTATCTACCCTTAATTGGTAAATGGGCATAGCACCACCAATCATAGTGGTCATGGTATGTACCCCTAAACTGGTAGATGGACACAGCACCCTCTATCATAGTGGTCAAGGTATATACCCCTCAACATTGTAGATGGGCATAGCCTCTCCCCCATTATAGTGGTCAAGGTATATACTCCTTAACAGGTAGATGGATATAACACCCTCCATCATAGTGGTTGAGGCATAGCACCCCCTTAACAAGGTGTGGTCAACTTGCAACACTATAGATACTTTTCATGAAATCAACACATAAATACATTCCTTTCATCATCATAAAGTCAATTGACTCATAGGTCATGCAATAGATCATCAATAACTCAAGAATTCTAAACCGGACATTTTATCAAACACTTGGTGGGTGTGCAATTCTAGTTCAAAATCAAGCAATTCAAGCGTTAAATCATGTGAAAAAACTTAATGTAAATCAATGCACCAACACTTGGTAACAACCTCATGCAAGAGACATTAAAACCCCTCATCAAATCTCATCATAAAACATAGATTCATAGCTCAAAATATGCTTAAACAGTCCACATTTCAAGAAACCCCAACATAGTTTATAATCAAATCCATAGTAAGAATACTCATAAGTAAATCAACTTGAAAATATGTAATTTACATAAAAAGGAAGGTTGGGCACTATGGGTGAAAGGACCCAATGGTTGAAATCCACATACCTCAACTTTGGAGATTTCCTTGATGAAGATATAAATTAGAACTTGAAGCTTGAATGGAATTATTGAGATCCAGAATGAGTTTGGGACACTTGATTTTGGATGAAATATTTGGCTAAGTATTAGAGAGGGTTTTGGAGAATATCTTAAATGATATGGGGTTGAGAAATGACTAAGTATAGGTTTTTTATGCATAGGAAGGCTTAGGCCAAAGACCTCAAAGCCTTGGACCGAAGTAACAAAAATTGGCAAAATATATATATAGGTCCGCGCCCTGGCTGTGTCGCGCTAGGGGCGCAGATCGTTTCTAGAATTCATCATTTTTGGAAAATCAAATTTTGATACGATTGCTCTAAACTCAGGGTTATACTTATTTCCACTCAATTTTGCCTCCTGATCACGAAATATCACGCACAGATTTTGACATATATGGAAATTACGATTATGGGCACTTCCGAGGCACATTTTCGGGTACCGTTTGGGGTCATTTTAATATCTCCACCTTGGGAACATTTGTCCCTAAATGTCAAAGAAACGTATATAATAGAAGTAATCAAGATAATTTTAGCTCACATAAGAATAAAAAAATGCACTTAAACATCATTTCAAAAATCTCAACATAAGTGTCAAAATCATCATGAACTTGTCAATTTGAACATGAATGTATGCAAATGACATGAGGGATTAAACTTAAGACTTGAAATCATGTAGCGCCTTAGATTAGTACCTTAGACCTGAGTAGAATGGAAGAGATAGGGATGTCGCTTTTGCATGTCTACTTCGGCTTCTCATGTGGCACCTTCAACTTGTTGATTCCTCCAAAGGACCTTAATAGAAGCTACATCATTGTTCCTCAACCTCTTCACTTGTCTATCAAACAATTCTACCAAGATCTCTTCATAAGTCAAGTTGTCTTCAACAACACCCACAATATCCAATAGTACTACAGCATTTGGGTCACCCACACACTTCCAAAACAAAGACACATGGAAGATCGAGTGAACCATATATATATCATTAGGCAACTCCAACTCATAGGCCACCTTACTAATCCTCCTCAACACCCTATAAGGAACCACAAATCTTGGACTCAATTTACCCTTCTTACCAAAATAAACCACACCCTTCATGGCTGAAACTTTCAAATAGACCCAATCATCAACCTTAAATTCAAGATTCCTTCTCCTCACATCGGCATAGGACTTTTGAAAACTTTGGGTTGTTTTCAACCTCTCTCTCATCAACCTCACTTTCTCTAAGGCCTCTATAACCAAATCCGGACCCAACAAAGTCATCTCTCCTACTTCAAACCACCCAACTGGTGATCTACAATGTCTACCATAAAGGGCCTCAAAAGGAGCCTTACCAATGCTTGCATGATAGCTATTATTTATAAGCAAACTCAATCAATGGATGATGATCATCCCAACTATCCTTAAACTCCAATACACAAGCTCTAAGAATATCCTCAAGAGTTTAGATAGTTCTTTCGGCTTGGCTATCCATTTGAGGATGAAAGGTTGTACTAAGCTTAACCTTGGTACCAAGACCCCTTTGGAAGGACCTCCAAAAGTGTGAAGTGAATTGAGCACCATGATCCAAAATGATAGACAAGGGCATCCCATACAATCTAACTAATTTGTGAATGTTCAATTTAGTATAATCTTCTGCACCATAGGTAGTTTTAACTAGTAAGAAATGAGCCAACTTTATCATTCTATCAACCACAGCTCAAATGTAGTCAAAATGACTTCTACTCTTAGGAAACCCAACCAAAAAATCCATGTTGATTTCCTCCCACTTCCAAGTAGGAATCTCTATATCTTGGGCTAGGCTACCCGGCCTTTGGTGTTCGGCTTTGACTTGTTGGCAATTATGGCAATCGGATAAAAACTTAGCAATATCCTTATTCATACCTCCTCACCTAAACACTTCCCTCAAAACTCCATATATCTTAGTAGAACTGGGGTAGATAGAATAAGAAGAATTATGAGCCTCATCCAAAATCTTCTTTCTCAAGTCATCAACACAAGACACGCATAATGTACCTTGGTAAAACCTCCACCTTACCTTCTCTCACCAAAGCCTTCAACTCTAGCACAGCGGGATCAAGATCTTGCTTTGCCTTCACCTCCTCAATCAATGAAGATTTAGAGTCATCAACTACCACTACTCCATCATTATCAACCTCCTCCAACCTAACTCCCAATCTACCCAACCGATGCACCTCTCTAACCAACTATTTGCCCCTATCGTCCACGTGTGCTAGGCTAACCATAGACACCCTACTCAAAGCATCAGCCACAACATTAACCCTACTGGGGTGATAATGCACACTCATATCATAATCCTTAAAAAGCTCTAACCACCTTCTTTGTCTCAAGTTGAGATCTTTTTAAGTAAACACATAGTATATCATTGGACATCATTGGTCGCGGAAAATGAATTTGTCATGGCACAAGCCTAGGGCCTAGATATGACCAGCAAATGAGGAACCCTAAACAAGCCTCATAGCATATTATTACACATACTTGGTCACGGAAGAAATTAAAGATGACACTAAGAGATAAGCATAAACAAGGGAATTTGAACTAAGGGTAAATATCCATATTATAACATCAAGAAACAAGAGAGTCAAAGCTCACAGCATAGATACATAACATGTCCAACAATACCTCTACTACTTAGATAAGAGCGGTGTCCAAGACAAGCAACCGGGCTCACCCTTATAGTCAATACATACATGAAATAAAGATAGTCTTACTACATAGCAAGAGGTCATAAGCAACATCCCTGGAATGGAGGACTCACTAATAAGCTTGAGAGATAATCGTACTAGCCACGTAGAATAGGAGGATTATCAAGCAGTGCTCCAATTCCTACATGGTGACATTATATAGGCATAGAGTATGCGTTAGTACATTTGAATGTACTAAGTATGTAGGATGCAATGCAACAAGTGATGGTAACATAATCAAAATACACAAGTATAGGCAATGAGTATATATAGCAATATGGCATGCGTTCAAGAAACTTGTAGTAAATCATGCTTATATAGATCATAATACAAGTGTAAGGAGTGACCATTCTAAGTGTATTCTAAGGCCTATCACCTCCTTGGAGAGGCGTATGAGGTATAAGTAGAGATAATATCATATATATACACTCCTTTCATCATCATATACATACATTCTGTTTCATCATCATTTCATCATCATATAGTCACTCAACTCATAAGACATGCATTGAACCTTTAATTACTCAAGAAAGCATAACCGGATATTTTATCAAATACTTAGAGATGTGTAGTGCTAGTGTAAAACCATGCAATTCAAGAGTGTTATCATGCTAGAAAATCCAATGTAAAACCATCAATAGATACTTGGTAACACCCTGAAGCAATATACATTAAGATCCTTAATCAAATCTCATATTACATCTTAGATTCATAGCTCAAAATGGGCTAAAACAATCACAATTTCATAAACCCCAACATAGTGTATAGTGAATTTCATAATAAGTAAGACCCATCTGTAAATCAACTTTAAATCATCCAATTTTAGGTAAAATGGAGCTTGGGCATCATAGGTGAAAGGAAACCATGAAAGAAACCCACATACCTTAGCTTTAGAAATGAACTTGATGAAGTTTGGAGATGGAGACTTGAAGCTTGAATGAAAATCTTAAGATCCGGATGTGGTTTGAGACTTAAATTAGGAGTAGAATATTTGCTAAGTGTTAGAGTGAGTATTGGGGAATGTTTAGAATGATATGAGGGTGAAAATGGCTAAGTATAGGTATTTTCATATTTGGGAACACTTAGGCCCTATACTTAAAAGTCTTGGACCGAAGTCAAAATATGTGCAAAAAAAATACATTGAGGCACACTCTTGGCGCGTCGTTCCAGGGGCGCAGAAACCTCACTGGAATTTGCATTTTTGGAAAATCGAAATTGCTAATTGATTGCTCTTAAATTGGGGTTAGACCCATTTTTCACTCAATTTGACCTCCTTACACAAGAATATGAAGTTAGAATTTTGATATCACATACAGATTATGAGATATGTGAAAATTACGATTCCAGACACTTCTGAGGAACATTTTCGGGAATGTTTTTGGGTCGTTACAATATCTCCCCCTTGGAACATTCATCCCCGAATGTCAAAGAGACGTATATGAGAGACACAAACATGACAAATTCAGCCCATATAGAGATGCAACAATGCATACACATCATTTCAAAAATCTCATCATAAGTGTAAAATCATCATGAACTTGTCAATTTAAACTTGAATTTATGCAATGATATGAGGGCTGAACTTAAGATGTGAGATCATATAAAGGACTTAGATCGATGCCTTAGGCTTGAGTGGAGTGGAAAAGGTAAGAATATTGCTTTTGCATGTCCGCTTTGGCCTCCCAAGTAGCACTACTTTTTAATTCCTCCAAAGGACCTTAACAGAAGCCACCTCTTTGTTTATCAACATCTTCACTTGCCTATCAAAAATATGAACCAAAACCTCTCATAGGTTAAATTATCTTCAACAACACCCACAATATCAAGAGGCACAATAGCACTAGGGTCTTCCACACATTTTCTCAACATGGATACATGGAACACTTGATGAACCAAATCCATCTCACTAGGTAATTCAATCTTATAAGCGACCTTGCCAACCCTTCTCATCACTCTATGAGGATCCATATATCTCGGGCTCAATTTTCCCTTCTTACCAAAATAGACCACACCCTTCATGGGTGACTCCTTCAAATAAACCCAATCATCAACTTTGAATTCAAGCTCCCCTCTCCTTACATTGGCATAAGACTTTTGATGACTTTGCGCCGTCTTCAACCTTTCTATAATCATCCTAACCTTCTCAAGAGCCTCCATAACCAGATCTGGTCCTAACAAGGCCACCTCACCAACCTCAAACCAGCCAACTGGTGATCTATAATGCCTACCAAAGAGAGCCTCAAAAGGAGTCATACTGATGCTAGAATGATAACTATTGTTGTAGGCAAACTCAATCAATGAAAGATGATCATCCCAACTACCCTTGAGCTTCAATACACAAGCCCTAAACATATCCTTAATTGTTTGGTTAGTTTTTTTGGGTTGGTCATCCGTTTGAAGTTGAAAGGTCGTACTAAGCTTAACTCTTGTACCAAGACCCCTTTGGAAAGACCTCCAAAAATGTGAAGTAAATTGAGCACCATGATCCGATATGATGGACAAAGAAATCCCATGCAACCTCACCAATTCATGAATGTATAACCTTGCATAATCTTTAGCACCATATTTGGTCTTTAACTAGTAGAAAATGAGCCGATTTTGTCATCCTATCAACAACAATCCAAATGGAATCAAAACCTTTTATAGTCTTGGGCAACCCAACCACAAAATCCATATTAATCCCCTCCCACTTCTAAGTATGTAACTCTATGTCTTCGGTTGGGCCACCCGGCCTTTGATGTTCGGCTTTGACTTATTGACAACTATGACAACTAAAAACGAATTTGGCAATGTCTCCCTTTAAGTCTCCCCACCAATACACCTCCCTCAAGTCTCTATACATTTTGGTGGAGCTGGGGTGGATAGAATAAGATGAATTATAGGCCTCATCAAGGATTTCTCCCTCAAACTGTCAAAACAAGGCACACACAACCTACCTTAGTACCTAAGAGCACCATCTCCCCCTTGAGAAAAAACCTCCACCTTGCCCTCTCTCACCAAGGCCTTCAATTCTAACAAGGAGGGATCAAGATCTTCTTTTGCTATCACCTTATAAACCAAGGAGGGCTTGAAACCATCCATAACAACAACATCACCATCACCAACCTCCTCCAACCTGATCCCCAATCTAGCCAATAAATGCACCTCCCTAGCCATCTCCTTATCACCACCATCAACATGACCTGGGCTACCCATAGACACCATACTCAAGGCATCCACCACCACAGTAACATTACCAGGATAGTAATGCACACTCAAATTATAATCCTTAAGAAGTTCTAGCCATCTTCTTTACCTCTAGTTGAGAACTTTTTGAGTGAATACATATTGGAGGCTTTTATGATCGACAAATTCATGGGAGAAGCAATAGAAGAGAACTCATTCTCGAACCTCTGATAGTAACCCGCTAAGCCTAAAAGCTCCTAATATCCGAAGGGGTTTTCTAGGCCAATTCCTAATCACATCTATCTTTTTATGATCTACCTTAATACCATCCCTCGATACCACATGACCTAAAAAGTCAACTTCTTTCAACCAAACTTACACTTCTCATACTTAGCATACAACTTCTCTTCCCTCAATATTTGCAACACTACACTCAAATGACCCACACGCTCCTCCTCACTATGACAATAAATCAAAATATCATCAATGAAGACCACAACAAAGGAATCAAGGAAGGGTTTAAAGAACCTATTCATAAGATCCATGAAGATGGCTAGTACATTGGTCAACCCAAAAGATATAACCACAAATTCATAATGTTCATACCTAGTTCGGAAGGCCGTCTTGGGAATGTCATACTCCCTTACCTTCACTTGATGATACCTAGGCCAAAGATTAATCTTAGAGAAGTGGCTAGCCCCTTGCAATTAGTCAAACAAATCTTTAATTCTTAGAAGAGGATATTTATTTTTGATGGTGACCCTATTGAGTTGCCGGTAGTCAATGCACATTCTAAGAGACCCATCCTTCTTTTTCACAAATAATACTGGTGCACCACAAGGAGATTGGCTAGGCCTAGTAAAACCCTTCTCCAATAATTCCCTCAATTGTTCCTTCAACTCCTTTAACTCCGTCGGGCCCAAGGTGATTGGCTAGGCCTAATAAAACCCTTCTCCAACAAATTCCTCAATTGTTCCTTCAACTCCTTTAACTCCGTCGGGGCCATACGGTAAGGGAGAATAGAAATGGGTTGAATATCGGGGAGGAGGTCTATACCAAAGTCTATTTCCCTTTCGGGAGGAACACCAGGAAGGTCATTTGGAAAGACATCAAT
>DF360371.1:0-27276 GCA_000787875.1 Solanum virginianum | reverse complement strand
AGTAACTTAGACATATAAATTAACTTATATAATCAATTTATATTGAAGATGAATTAAAATAAATTAATTCTAATTTAATCTAATTTAAAAATGAAAGTTTAGAGTAATAATTAATATTTTATAATGTGTAACAGTTTAAGGGTATTTTAGACATTTTGATCAAAAAAGTGCTTAACAATACTTTAGTACCAATCACATTAACAATTTTTCTTCAGCTTAAGTACTTTTATCCAAATACGTCACTGCTTGCTTTTAAAATATGTTTCAACACTTTAGAAAGTATTTTTGAAGAACTTTTTAAAAGCCACTTTTTCAGCTAATCCAAACGGGCTCTTAGTATGGTTTATTTATGATAAGCAAGAGAAATAAGTTAATCTTACTTGTGCTGGAATTTTGGACAGCATGTGTTCTAAGAATTGTTGTACACTTGTTCATTAAAAGGCTTTTCTCTTCTTGGTTGGCTGAATTATGAAGTAACACTTATGTTACTAACAAGGTTTAGTTTGGTAGTAATGTAACTAGGCTGCTCCACCACTATTACAGTCCTCAAAAATGACTTATTGTAGGATATCTTAATTGTACTCTTAGGAGAAACTTGTGAGCTGATGATCAAGGATTGTTGTTTCACGACTTCTACCTATTTTGGGACTATTTGTGGACTATTGTAAGACTGGTTTATGTTAAAAATATTAGATACCATTTGGTTAAAGTTGAAACAGGTTCGGGATTATCGACGTCGAAATGTAGCAAAGGGACATAATATTATGCTGTCTATTTGTATGTTGTGTAGAATTGTTATGTATTGTGCTTTATGGGCTGTTGTGAGACTATTATGGCACTAAAATAGGCTGCACATGATATGTATATGAGAGTGTGTATTAAAAAATTAGATTTGAGGTGGAAAGGTTGAAAGAATACGCTCGGATTTATAATTTCACTGTTGCAGTCCTTGTGTTCTTTTATGAGATTGGGCTGCCAAGATGTATCTATTGGCTGCTAATACTAGTTTTATCAATTATTGTATTGTAGATAAATATTTAGAGGAAAGGAAGGTTGTTTTGAGGTAATAGTGAGGTCGTACAATGAGGTATGTAAGGCTACTTGATTTCGTATTATTTGGCATGAAACATAGATCCCTCCTTGGCAACTAAAGGCACTTACCAACTCTGACATAACTAATAACCATGTCTTCACTCTTTCCCATGCTCATATGCTCCCATACATAGCCACTTATAAATCTGCATACCTACTTGGATACCGAGATACATGGGTTCTTCTTACTAAATAAAGTTCATGAGTTGTTTCATCTCCTATGCATTTCATTATTTATATAACCTACTCTTTCCATTGTGGTATTGTCTTGTATAGTTCTTTACATGTCATATGCTATATCTATGGTCCTACAACTCCAATATTATGACCACCAAAGAATCATCTCAAAAGTAATTGAAAGATAAAGTAAGTTACTTATCGATGGGTGGTAGCCCTAGGGGTGGAAGAATCACATGGGCTGATCCCATTATGGGTGCATTAGTCAACCTAAAGGACATGACCATGAACTCAAAATGTTCATAATGTGTCCTAAAGGCTGTCTTTGGTATATCACTTTTCTTCACCTTCAACTGATGGTAACCCGATTTGAGGTATATCTTAGAGAAGCAAGTAGCACCCTAAAGTTGGTCAAACAGATCATCTATCTTGGGGAGAGGATATTATTCTTTATTGTGATCTTATTCAGTTGCCGGTAGTCTATATACATTATGAGGGAACCATCTTTCTTACGCACGAATTGGACAGGAGCACCCCTAGGAGAAACACTAGGCCTGATGAAACATTTCTCTAATAAGTCTTTCAATTGCTCTTTCAACTCTTTCAATTCAGCGGGGGTCATTCTATATAGTGGAATTGAAATGGGTTGGGTCTCTAGAAGAACATCAATCCCAAAGTCAATATCCTTGTTAGGAGGGACTCCAGGCAAATCCTCAAGAAACACTTCGGGGAACTCATTCACAATTGGGACTGATTCAAGAGTAAAAGATTCAGCATCATCAGACTTGACTCGCACGAGATGGTAAATACAACCATAACCTTTGGAGATCAACTTTCTGGCTCTAAGATAAAAGATAAATTTTCCTTTAGGTGCAACATAACTCCCTTTCCACTCTAAGATAGGTTCATTAGGAAATTGAAACTTAACAATTCATGTTTTAAAGTCAACAGTAGCATAATATGTATGGAGCTAATCCATGCCAAGTATCACATCGAAGTCAACCATCTCCTATTCTACCAATTCAGCTAAGGTATCTCTATGATAAATGGATACTACATAATCCCTGTAAATCCTCTCAACTAAGATAGACTCACCAGTAGGAGTGGAAACACCAAAAGGCTCAAGCAAACACTCTAGAGAATCCCAAACTTACCAGCAACATAGGGAGTCACAAAAGATAGAGTCGCTCCCGGGTCAAGCAATGCATAGCAATCAAAAGTAAAGATTTAAAGCATACCCGGTAAACCATCTGGTGTTGCCCCCTGATCATGATGACACCCCATGGCATAAAGATGATTAACCCCACCTCCTATACCCATAGTAGTACCCCTCTAATGACTGCCCACTAGGGGCACTGCAGACGATTGTGCTCTATTGCTTTCTTCACCTCATCTCCTCTTCGGGCACTCATATTGGAAGTGACTAGTCTGCCCATATAGGAAGCAAACATCCATGCCCAAATGATACTTATCCAGTTGGAGCTTTCCACAATTGCCATAGGGTGGCTTTCCCCTCGGGCCTTGAGTCACATTTGCTTGAGATTGAGCACCTAGAGCTGTGTAATTTTGGTAACCATGAGACTTCTGATCATACCTATTTAGCTAAACGAATGCACTCGCCACGGAGGGTGCAAGGTGAGATGCTCTTTTTCTGAAATTAGGACTTGTCACCCTTATTCTGTCTCTACTGGGTAGGCTCATGCCCTACTGATTTTGCCTTTTTGTTCATCTGCTCTTCCCTGTCTCTTCTCTTATCCTCTTCTGTTTGTTAGGCATACACCATAATCCTAGAGATATCCATGTCCAGAATCAACAAAGCTACCTTGCACTCTTTCTGCACATGCTTACCTAAACCAGACACAAACTTCCTCATCCTTGATCTCATGTCTTGGACCATCTTCGGAGCATACCTGGACAGCTAAATAAACTTAGGGTTGTACTTCTTAACTGTCAATCTCCTTGCTTCAAGTTCACAAACTCATCAACCTTCACCTCCCTCAACTCTTTAGGAAAGAAATGGTCATGGAAAGCAACTTAAAACTCCTCCTACTCTGCAAGCTCAGCATCTTCACCTCTACTGTCCTCCCATTGGTTGTACCAGACTTCGCAACATCCTTCAGCTTGCAGGAGGCAATCTCAACTCCTTCGATCTCTGTGGCATGCATAGCTTTCAAGACCTTGTACATCTCATCAATGAAGTTTTGCAGATCCTCCTCAATCTTCGACCCTAAATACACTGGTGGATTCATCCTCAAGAAATCTCTGAGTCGGGTTGTAGCTGAGGATTTCTATGAGCTAGAGCTAGGAGCTAGGAGCTTGAAGACCTCAATTGTTACCCTGAGAGGCCACCAGTTGAGGCAGCATAGTGATGGCTCCCCTAAACTCTACCTCTGTGCTGGGAGCTAATTGGGCCTGAGCAGGGGGTGCCTGTGGGACCTCAGCAGTCCTGGCAGGCTATTCCAGTCTCCTCATTTTCGTCTGAATCAGGACCTCAGGTTGGGCATTCTCAGCAGCTAGGGCTGAGGTATCTCTTTGAGCAGCTATTCTCTTCGGCGGCATATTCTGTAAACGTAGAATGTATGAATTAAAATGGGATTTTCATAGAGTTAAACTCTATCGCATAAACTTAGATCATAAAATAAGGGTAACACTTTCTAATGTCCCATAGCCTCTTGCATATGAAGTGTGGTGCACAACATACCCATAAACAAGACTCTACTAGATAAAGCTTGTCAGACTCCCTAGGACACCCGAACATTGTGCTTTGATACCAAGTTTGTCATGCCCCAGGAGGGTATAGGCGTAACTGGCACTCGGAGGCTATTGCTAGTTCCCAAGCAAACCACCTAGTCTTAGTACACTTGTTCAATCAGTAAATTAGTGGAAGATGTTATAGAATAATAATCTTAGCCATCAGTGGGCAATAAGACTTCTCAACTATGTTTATGACATGAAGTAGGATAAATGAAGAAACTCAGTTTAAAACGGAAACAAGGGGGAAAAAGGACCCCAATCATCATCTATTATCTCTTTGTGTGTATGAATCCTCTATAACTACTATCTAAGAAGGTATCATGATAGGCCATGGCTATCACAATCAAATAAATAACTTAACAGAAATAAAGAAAGAATCATCCTCCAAATATAGGGGAGGACTCACCACTCTCTGGAATCAAATATCTATGAACCTCAATGATTCACCTGCTGAAGTCCTCTATCTACTGAATCTGCATTATAAAATGATGCAGTGCCAAAGGGGTGTTAGTCGTGGAATGTACTATATGTAAAATGGGATAATATAAACAGTATAGGCAAGACAGTATAATATGACATCAACTCATCGGTTACTCAATCTCAACTAAGGATAAGGAATAGGATACTATCACATCACCATCAGTCAAGACTCATATTATCACATCAACATCAGAGTACTAACAACATGGGACATATCTGGGAGTTTTTCGGTCCTACACCTATCACATATGTGCCAATGATGGTACAATAAAGTGATGTCATTGCAACATTCACTCAGTACCTTGCCAAGGTAAAAGGGTGTATATCTGTGGGTTTATAATAACGTCAAGTCCTCTTTTGGGACTAGGGAAACATCTGTTGCTCATGATCCAATCCTTTTTTTCGCTGGCCATGTAATTAATAAGTGCGAGTGGAATTCACTCTTACTCATTTTTGGTGCTCAGTACTCCTCCCAGGATTCAATATGCTTAGCAAATATCAACATCACGGTTTCTCATGGTTTAGTCCCTTTTTGACAAGGGCATCAACTCATATCATCATCTCTCAACTTAGGAAAATTATGAACATTATTTAGAACTCAAGTGTAACCTCCTAAAGAATCTAAGGGTCTCGCCATCTATCAATTCCAGCAATATTATCATCACTACTCACTCAAATCAAGACCCGGATCACAACAATCAAGCACATTTATGTTCTCAAGGCTCTCGACATCAACCCCTAGTTTCATTAATGGCATCTTTGCCAATAAAACATGTAGAGTTTATACAATAGTCCAGGTAAAGAATTTAAACAAATAGTTCAAATTATGATGATCATTAATTTCAGAAAATATAAGTAAAGTAAAAATGGTTTTCAAGATACATTGAAGATTTTTGTACAACAAGACCCCATCACTTTTAATTATTCAACCTAATTCAATCATGGGGGCAATGGGAGAACAATCTCATGTTCTGGGTAGTCTTACATAACTGGGATGAAGATTGTACTAATCTTCAACAAGAATTTGATCCGAACTTTGGAAATGCTCAATCCCCTTCTTGCTATCTCTCTTAGAAACTTTACGTACTTAGAACTAGGAGAATATGGGTGTTTCAAATCCTTCGTACGAATTAAAGGAGTTAAAACATGTTTTGGAGTATTAAATAGATTAGGAATACCCAAAATACCCTTCCCAAAATTAAAAGAAAACTCATCACCAAAATTGCACTGTTCCTCGACGCGGACCCATCGCGCACCAGTGTATTTTTAGAAATTTCAACCTCCATCAAAAATCTAGAAAAACACATAAGTGTGGGTCCGTGATGGGTCCACATCATGGCCCTGTCGCGCACCCTCACTGTTTTTTATATATATATATATATATATATATATATATATATATATATATTACTTTAATTATAATTATTATTTTTTATAACAATAATAGTTATAATAATATATTTTTATTATTTAGTTATTATTATTAATAATAATATACTACTACTACAATACTACTATTATGATTATTGGTGTTGTTGCTACGTTGATGCTAATACATACTACTGTTGCTATCATTCAGATAAAGTTAAAGCATATTGATAAAGTTGAAAGATTATAATTATTTACTTATTAGTATTATTTACATTATTATATTTTATCTTTTATTTGATATTTAAATTAAATACATTCTATTATATTTTATAACATCTTAAAAGATAAATGCGTGAAATAATAAGAGTTCATTTAGAACTCTTCAACCATGGATATCTACTTTTAAGGTAACTGATTTATTTTAAAAGTCTAATATTTTTTAAATTTAAATACTTTTAATCTTTCAATTTAAATTTTTTATTATATTATGTATTGACTTTGTCTTAAAATTGCCAAGTGTCTTTTCAATAGCTTGCCACATGGCTTAAGCACATTGAAAATATTTCTCCTTTATTATATATATAGATTACTTGTGTTATACTTGCCTTATTTTCTTGATATATATGTATATATATACACATACTTGCCTTATCTGTGGAGTTCAGTCGGCTTGTACCTACTGGGTTCCATTAGTTTGATACTCATACTACACTTTTACCCTTGACGATCATAGTGCGAGTCCTCACTGTTGATTTTCTTTCGTGTAGAGCTACTATGGATCTTAGAGATTCAGATGAGCTCCAGGCGTTTGGAGTTGTCAATTTTCATCCTGTTGTTGTTTAGGCTAGTCATTATTTTATATTCAAAGATAGCCTATACTGTTATTAAATTTTGTAAATGCTTGTACCCTTACTTTGTGTATTTTAGAAGCTTGGTTACTGACCGATGCCAGGTCTTGGGGTGGGTTCTTAATGTTATTTCTTCATTCTTGTATTTCTTCTCCTCATTTTGGTAGCTTTTACTTCTTATGGTTATCTTCCGTATGATAATCTATCACTTATGATTTTTGGCTATAGATTACGCTTACCTACCAGTAGTTGGGGTTGCTGCCATTACAGCCAGAGGGATCGGATCGTGAGAGAAAGTAGTTTTTTTTTTCTTGGATTTAACTCAATTTTTTTTAATTCAATTTCTTTATTTTTTTTGGTAGTATCCTAGATGGAGCTATCATTCAAAGTGTACAAGCTTAATAATCAAGGGCGGACCTAGGGTATGTGTAGGGGGTTCACCCGAAACCCCTCGATGAAAAATTTCACTGTATATACAAAGTAAATTTTTTTTATATTTACGTATATTTATTAAAATTGAACCCCCTAAACAATAAGTAAAGTCTAGTATAGTAGTAAGCTTCCTTAAAAATGAATTCATGTCACCTAGGTTTGAATCCCACAGAATGCATTTTTTTTAAGTTTCTCTTAATGACCCTTTTCATTTAATTTTGGGCCTGACAGAACAGTCCAATATTTCACTGAATATTCATTTAATTTCGGGCTGGCAAACCAACCCAATGCTCCAATATTTCACTTTACCTTTTAAAAGAAAAGCTGAAATTTCATTCAAAAATAATAACAGGGTCCCAAATTCCAATCCCAAAAATTAAACTACTTTTCATCTTTCCAACTTTCAAAGCTCCAAATCTCAGTTCTTTGTTCTTCCCAAAAAACTCAAAAGACAATTATTAAAATCATCTCCATTAATTTGAGTATTGTTGATTTGTTTCAAACTTGAATCTAAATTTAATCCGGGGTGAAAAAATCAAAACTCAAGCTTAAAAGGTAAATCATTTTCTCTTTTTCATCATCTTCTTCCAAATTTCAAGAAATTAAAATTAAAAAATTTATAACAAAAGTGTAAATAAATGGGTCTTTATTGTTTTTGTTGGTCTTCTTAGTGCACTTTATTTTCTTCAAAAGTATGTCTTTCTTGAATGCATTTTGCTTTCTTAGTTGAGATTGTTTTTGCAATTTCTTTCCTTGATAGTTGGTAGTTATAAATAAATTTATAAAAATCTTTATTAGCTTCATTAATGATTCAAAATAAGAGGAACTAAATTGAAAGAAATTATGTTTACTTATTATTTTAGTATTTTTTAAATTTGTGAATATTGAAACTTGGTTTTTAAATCAGAATATATGGTTTAGAAATTAGAAATTAGGACAAATATGTTACTTTTTATAATAAAGAGTGGTACTCTAATTTCTAAGAATAAGTATAGTGTTGATATTCTTGAGTCATTCATTCATATAAATTTTACTAGTTCTCTCATAATTGCCTAACTTTTTTAACTTTGTTGAGACAATCAATGACTACTATTAGAGAGGTAAAAACATGTTGGTGGTAACTTCTATTTTAGTTTGTAAATTGTAAAATAAAGAATTGTCTAATGCATTTAACGATTCAATTATCTTATACAAATTCAAGAATCAATGAAGAAGTACTTTTCCAAAGTATCAAATTCAAATTCTATCTCTCATAGTCAATCTAATCGGGAACGAGAAGAAAATGTTAATCATTTAGAAGTACCATCACAATCTTCTCAAGAATTTGATTTGAGTTCTTTAAAGGTCAATCCAAGTGAAAGAACTCAAACCATGGAATTTCATCTAAATCATCGTGATGCAATCAGAAGAACTTATCTTCAGAGAAAACCTTGTCAACCTCAATTAAGAGAGTTTCCTCAAACAGAGATTTCTAGAGATATGCATCATTTTAATCGTAAATGGTTTAAAGTATTTTCTGATTGGTTAGAGTACAGTGTAAGTAAAGATGGAGCATACTATTTGTATTGTTATTTATTCAAGGAAAATAACAATCTTCAAGGCCAAGATGAAGTATTTTCAACTACGAAATTTAGGAGTTGAAATAAAAAAAAGCTAGTTCAAAAACACATGTTGGTGAAATTACTAGCATCCATAATCAGTTAAAAAGGAAATGTGAAGATTTAATGTGGCAACAACAATGATCTACTCATGCTTCTTTTGAGAAACAATCTAATCAAAGATAAGCATGGATATCGAATTCACTTAACAGCTTCGATTGATGTAGTAAGACTTCTTGTGAAGCAAGGGTTAACATTTTGAGGCGATGATAAATCTAAATTGTCACCTAACAGAGATTCCAGAGATACTTTTATTTTATGCTAAAAATGTGATGAAATTCATAGTTTTGTATTAGAAAATGCTCCTCAAAAGGATCAAATGACTTGTCCAAAGATTCAAAAAGAAATTGTGATTGCGTGCAAGATGAAAACAATTAAGGATATCATAAAGGAACTAAATGGTGACTATTTTTTCTTATTGGTTGATGAATCTTTTGATATTTTATGCAAGGAGCAAATGATGGTTGTTTTACGGTATGTTGATAGAAGAGGAATGGAGAGACTTCTTGACATTGTTCATGTTAAAAATACTAGTGTTTTATGTCTAAAAGAAGCAATTGTCAATTTACTTTATCAACATTCCTTGAGTCTATCTTGTGCGCGTGAACAATGCTATGATGGAGCAAGTAATATACAATGTGATATCAATGGCCTTAAGATGTTGATTAAGAAGGAAAGTAGATCGGCTTATTCCGTTCATTATTTTTCTCATCAACTTCAATTAGCTCTAGTTGGTGTTTCTAAAAGATGTCTTCAAGTTGGAGAACTTGTAAATTTGGTTTCTGATATTTTTAATGTGTTGGCGGCTTCTTATAAACGTATGGATGAATAACGAGAATCTCAAAAAAGAAAAATTCAAAAGACTTTTGATATGAGTGAGCTTAAAATCGGTAGATGCTTGCATCAAGAACCTGGTATTTCTAGAGCTTGTGATACTCGGTGGGGATCTCATTTCAAATCTTTTAATTGCTTTATTCTCAAGTTTGATACAATTATGGAGATACTTGATAATATTGTTGAAACTGCACATTCTTTGTATGAAAGATCCAGGGCAACATGATATATTAGAATTGCTCAAACATATGAGGTTGCATTCATATTACATTCGATGAAAGAAATTTTAGGAATTACAAATGATTTTAGTATATGTTTACAAAAAAACAAAAGAGCAAGACATTACAAATGTCATGCTACTTGTTAACGTGGCCGAGAGAAGGCTACAAGACTTGAGGAAAAATAAAACATGTGATTTGTTTGTTGCCGGTGTCTACATTTTGTATCAAACATAATATTGCGATGCCTAATTTTGATGATTCGTATGTTAACTCTGGAAGATCACGATGCAAAGTTGCTAATTATACTATCTTCCATCACTATCGTGTTGAGGTATTTTGTAAGATAATTGATTGTCAATTGCAAGAACTTATTGATAGATTTGATGAGGTGACAATAGAGTTACTTTATGGAGTTGCTTCTTTGAATCCGATAGACTCATTTTTAAGTTTTGATATCCAAAAAATAATGAGAATGACTCAATTATACCCGAATGATTTTGATGAACTTGGTATGTGTGAACTTGAGAATCAACTTGCAAATTACATTACTGATGTTCGTGATATAAATAAAAGGTTCTCTGATTTAAATGAGATTTGTAATCTTTTAAAAAGGTTGTTTGAGACAAAAAAGCATTTGTGTTATCCTCTTGTATTTCGTTTGGTGAAATTTGTTTTGCTTCTGCCAGTTGCCACTGCATCAGTTGAAAGAACTTTTTCGGCAATGAAATTTATTAAGAATGAGTTGTGACGCCGAATGAATGATGAGTTTTTGAGCGGTAAATGGTTCCTTTTATGGAAAAAGATGTATTTAATGATATTTCAATAGATAATATTATTTTGTCTTTCCAAACAGTGAAACCTCATCGAATAGCTTTGTAAATGTGCTTGAGAAATATTAGTAGTGATCTCTTTTTGGAATTTGTACTTAACACCCTTGTTCTAAAATGATACATTATGAAGGGGCTAATTCTTTTTTTTTTTTTTGCTCTACTTAGCATCCTAGTTCTAGATTGACACATTGTAAAGGGGTAACTTTTTGTTTCATTGTAATTAGTCCTGGTAATTATATTTTTATTGTGTTGAAATTAACTTCTTGTACCTATTAAAATATGTATTACTGTTTTCTTTAAAAATTGTATTTTGTTGATTTTTTTATACATTTATATTTTTATATTTTGAATCTCTAGCGAAAATTCTGAATTTGTCACTGTTAATAATGATGATTTTGTATAAAGTGCAAGAGAAAGCCCTTTTAGGAACTGACTTGTTCTTGTTAATAACTGGAATTAGGATTTTGCACCTTAGATCGATCCACTCATTTGGAAGCTCTAGCGTGTGAATTGCTTGTCTAATGGAACTGGCCACGCTTCTCTACGAATAATTTTTGAGGTCGCCTTATTTTACATATTCGGAGAAAGAAGAAAAACAAATAAGTAGTCGTTTCAATTTTTGTTCCTTTTTTTAATATGTTTAAAAAAGATGATTTTTTATTAACTTTTTACCACATAATAGTTTAAGTTCACAAGATTTAAAAAAAAATAGTTTGGTTCATTTAATCCTATTCTTTAATTTAAGATCACAAGATTAAAAAAAAATCTTTAAATTTTGTGTCAAATTAAAAATTGTATAATTAAATTAAAATGGAGGAAGTATATTTACATATTATCATTCACTTTTCATGATTAGTCATTTTCCTTTTTTTTTTCTTTTTTTTTTTCATATCTAGTATCTTCTGTTTACAGAACTTGATTTTTGAAGCGAGGGTTTTTCAAAAACAGACTCTCTATCTCTATGATATAATGGTAAAATCTGCGTACAATTTACCTTCTTCAAATCTCACTTGTAGGATTTCGCTGGATGTATTGTTGTTTGTTGTTAAAAATTAAAAATAGAGGAAGTATCACAGCTCCTACCATAATTTGAACCAATTGATATTGCAGAAAACAGGAACCAAAATATTATTTCTCTATGAAATTTTTTATTTATCTTTTTTTTTTAAAAAAAATGGTATATTTCCTTGTTTTCTAAATGTTTAATGACACTCTCATTATTTAACGCCCACTTATTTAGGAAAAAAAAACTGTATCCTTGTATTTAAATGTGCACTTATAATTTTTTTGAATATTATAAAATGCTTGGATATTTCTTTAGCAATAGATCACGTATGTTGTTTTTATGTGTTTTGTTAGCGAAAATTGCGTGAGATGGTGAGGCTGATAGTTTAGAAGAAATATGTGGTTAAATGAAGGTATTGTTTATTGTTATAAAAAGGGAGAATAAAAGGCAGGAATCAAGAATCGGTCAGAAAAGCCATAGAAGAAACAGAAAAACGCTTCTTCATTATGGCTATGTATCTCAAAGCCTTTATTCTTCTTCCTTTACTTTTTGTTTCATCCTACGCAAGAAACAAACATATCAAGATAGGCTTTGACGTTGCTGACGACTCTTCAGGCTTTGACGTTGCTGACGACTCTTCCGTTGGTGTCAATGTTGATCCTTCCCCATATGGACTTTTGGAATTCCTCGATGGAAAGAAGAAGACCAATTCCAAAAACAAAAAAAAGAAAAATGAATTAAAATTTCCACAATTTCCCTTTCATGGAGAGCACGAAAACGCCAAAGAGGAGAAGAAATGCAATGTTCCAAAGCCGGATTTCGAGACTGAAAATCGTGGTGCATGGATGATACATTCACCAAATGCTGGTGTTGCAGCCATGCATATACAATTGATGCCAAATAACAAGGCTATTTGGTATGACACTACAAATCTTGGACCATCTGCAATTCAGAACAACCCTCCATTTTGCAAGCCAGTTCCAGATAAGCCTGGTGAGACTGATTGTTGGTCTCATGGTGTTCAATATGACATTGAGAGTGGTCACGCCAGGACATTGAAGGTCTAATTGCTACCTCATATCTCATTTTACTTACATATTATCATCACATGCGTGCAGAAATTTTATCTTATTACTACATATACACATGCATTTTGAAATTATACACATCACATCATCCACATTTTTTTATCGGTCACAACTTTTATCTTCAAGAAATTAATACACCCTTCGTCCCATTTTATATGTCACTTTTATTTTAGTTCGTCCTAAAAAAAATTAAAGAATAAAATCTTATTATAATTATAAATAATTTTAATTTTAAATTTCTCTTTTTGTCCATAATAAAATGATTTTCAACCACATATTTACCTAAGAACTAGTTTTGATGTGTGTGTGTTGCACGTTAATGTCAAACCATGTTCTACATTATTTTTTAAAAGGAAAAAGGGTCAAAATGTCCTTCAACTATATGAAAGAAACAAAAATGTCCTTCATTTATAATTTGGTCCAAAAATTCCCTTATTGTAATTTAATGGGTAAAAAAATATAGTTTGGTCGAAAATTGTCCTTACTATCAATACTTTGGTTAAAAAACCCCTTATTGTAATTTAATGAGTCAAAATGCCCCTTTTCAAATAAATTTATTATTTATTTTATTTTTGAACACATTATTTTTCTAATAATATTTTTTTAATTAGCAAATATTTATCCTACTTCAATTCGAGAAAAAAAATTTGGCTTTATCATAATTACTATTTTTATTTATACTATGATCTTATATCTATGACATATATTATTTGTTACAAGGGTATGATGTTCTATTTCAATTGATAAAATGAGATTAAGAAAAAAAATTATTTTCTTGCATTTTTATTAGTTAATGTGATTTAAGAAAAACAAAACAAGGATTCTTTAAAAATAATATTTTTATTAGGACTACATATGTTTAAAAACAATATATATATATATATATATATATATAATTATTTTCTATATATATATAATTATTTTCTTGCATTTTTATTAGTTAATGTGATTTAAGAAAAACAAAACAAGGATTCTTTGAAAATAATATTTTTATTAGGACTACATATGTTTAAAAACAATATATATTTAGAGAAGGACATTTTTGACCCATTTGATGACTATAACGACATTTTTGGATCAAAGTATCAAAAAAAAATTAATGTTAAGTTTTTTATAATCCTATATCTATGACATATATTATTTGTTACAGGAGTATGATGTTCTATTTTAATTGATAAAATGAGATTAAGAAAAAATATATATATATTGTATTGTTGTATTTTTATTAGTTAATGTGATTTTTAAAAAAATAAAACAATATATGTGTATGTATGTATGTGTATATATATATATAGAGAGAGAGAGAGACAGAGAGAGAGAAGGACATTTTTGACCCATTTGAAAACTATAAGGACATTTGTGGACCAAACTATAAATGAAGGATATTTTTGTCCCTTTCATATAATTTAAGGACATTTTTCACCCTTCTCTTTTTAAAATAATTTCAATATTATTAAATATGGATTATAAAATATAATTTCCTATCAATAATAGATGTAGAATTTTTTATGATCAGTAACTATGTGCATTCTAAAAGTGGTAAAATCAATATCCATAAACGTCAAAACTATTTATATTATAAAACTTAGGTATAGATAAAGTGTTATGACACATTTTTATGGCCTCCAATAACATTTATCTTTTTCTCTCTGTTTTTTTTAATCTATAGAAACTGTCAAACACACATATCCTTAGCATATCTTTCAAGGTTTGAATTGTTCACTCGGATCGTCCATTGATTTGAGGGTGAAAAGCGATGCTTAGCTTAACTATGGTGCCGAGACTCTTTAGAAATTTGTTGATAAACCTTGAAACTCTAGCTTGAATTCTTCAATGGAAGCTTGAGGGAGCTTGGGAGAGAAGATGAACTTTAGGAATTAGATTATAAGTGATTGTACTGTGATTGGGGTGAGTCCGATAGTATAAAACGTTTATGATTATTTTAGGGATCAAAACGACGTAGTTTAGGACTTAGGATAATGGAAATATCAAAAATACCCTTAATATATTGCTGCAAGACATGAACTACAAACTTGGTCTATGGATCGTAGACCCTCCTAGAATGTACCATTCTGTTTCTGATGGATCGTAGACCCATCTATGACTCGTTCACAACTCTTCAATATGAAAAAGTATATGCTTTTAATATAATATAAATATAAAATATAAAAGATAAACGAAATTGAGTATTTTAAGTTGGGGGTTGCTTTTAAGATAGTATAAATAGATATAGATACAAAAATAGATTATTTTAGACCATAAATTTAAACATTTCTACTTGCGGTGCCCATTTTTTGACAGTTTTTATCCTAAAATGGTATTGAATTTAATTAACATAAACCTAGATTTATTTTCTTTTTTTGTTTCCGAACCTTTTCCATATTCTCATGGTAAAGCTTTATTTTCCTATAAATTAATAAAAGAGTGCTTGTTCTTTATCTTGCTTGGCATAAATATCATATGCATGCACTTTTAAGGATAAAAATTTCTTTGATACAGGGGAACTTCTTTTCCTGAGATCTCATGGAAAGCAATAACTAAAAGATATACTCCCTCCAGACCATTTTACTTGTCACGTTTTTTTGTTTATTTGCCCCTGAAGATATTATGTGTGTTGGTTATTGTAGCTTTATTTATAATCTTTAATCATTTAGAATGTTAATATCTGTTCCATGAATATTTGTGTGGGCTCTTCACTTAAGTTTTTAATGTTAAATAAGCAATGTTTATTACTTCCATGAATATAAATATTACTAAGGGGTAAATGAAAAATAATTTACTCAATTGTATCTTTAATTTTTTTTTAAAATGATAATTATTTTAAATCATGTCGTTTTTTTTCTTTTTCTAAGTAAGAAGAACAAGTAAAGTAGACTCATCTACTAAACTAGAAAACCATCGAAACAGGAAATGAACACTGTTGACCCTTGACATGATTGTCAAGGAAACAATATGAATCTCCAAGTTCCACATATAGGTCTAATTTCTTTTTAAATTGATATTCAGATAATGACTGATACATGGTGCTCATCGGGAGGTTTGGCCTCTAATGGTGACCTAATAAGCACTGGAGGTTATCGAGAAGGAATCCGCAGTATAAGAATCATGAATCCATGCGATAACTGCGAGTTTCAGGAAAATGCAAATGGTCTTGCTGCTATCAGATGGTACAATTACCAATCGTTATATTTCATACACTATCAACATGAAAGTAACATCGTATAAAATCATATCACTTTAAAATGAAAAAAAAAAATTGTTAAAACTACACTATAACGTCTGTTTCAAAATGAAAATTCTAAGTTTTATGTTTCTAAATGAAATAACAGGTATGCTACTCAGCATATGCTTGAGAATGGCAGCTTCATTCTTGTTGGAGGTCGTGGTGCACACAACTACGAAATCATTCCACCAGGAAGACTGCAATTTCAGGTGCAACAATTTGGGTTAAATTTCCTTGTCGAGACTGAAGACGAGAAAGAAAACAATCTCTACCCATTCGTCAATCTTCTACCTGATGGGAACGTATTTATTTTTGCCAACGACAGATCAATAATCATTAATCCTTATAGTGGTAAAACCATCCGCGAACTTCCTGTACTTGCTGGAGGTTCAAGAAACTATCCAGCATCAGGAATGTCGGCACTTTTGCCAATCAATCTGAATACTCCTAATCCTGCAAGTGTTAAAGTTGAGGTGATTGTTTGTGGTGGTAATACGAAAGATGCCTTCAAATATTCAGAGTTTCCACCTAGACAATTCTTCCCTGCATTAAAAGATTGCGGGAGGATATTTGTTAACAAACAAGGAGCTCAATGGGATATTGAGGAAATGTTGTCACCAAGAGTGATGGGAGACATGTTGCTTCTACCAACTGGAGATATCTTGATTATCAATGGAGCAAAGTCGGGTACTTCTGCATGGGATGCTGCTGAGGAACCTAATCATGTTCCACTTCTTTACAGCCCAAACAAACCAAAAGGACAGAGGTTCAAGGAATTGGTCCCTTCCATGATTCCTAGAATGTACCATTCTGTTTCTGCTGTTTTACCAGATGGCAAGATTTTGGTGGCAGGCAGCAATACCCATGCTTTTTATGACTTCCAGGCTAAGTATCCAACTGATTTGAGAGTCGAGAAATTCTCACCTCCTTACTTGGCGCCTGAGTTGGAAGTACACAAGCCCCATATTCTTGAGGATGGAGCAGACAAGGAGATGAAATATGGTCAGCATTTCAAGGTCAATATCAAGTTAGATGAAGTTGTAGATGAGACTGATATTAACGTTACAATGTATGCACCACCTTTTACCACACATGGCTACTCTCAGGGACAAAGGTTGCTTATTTTGAAGCTTCTAGCTGTAACAAACAAAGAGGTCACTGTAGTGGCTCCACCCTCAGGCAGACTTGCTCCACCAGGCTACTATTTACTCTTTGTCGTTCACCGTGGCGTGCCTAGCCGTGGCATGTGGGTGCACATTGATCACTAGACATTATCACCAACTCTTTATTTTATCTATACTTTTGATGTTTTATATATAATTAAACTTAAATAAATAAATTATTATATATGAATTTTATTCTTCTATTGATGCAAAATTGTTTTGAAAAAATTATAATTGAGTTATTCAGTAATTCTTTTTAATTGATTGATGTGCCAAACTCATTCTAATAATTTTTTTATATAAAATAAATAATCTTTACTATAAATAGTACATACTCGTATTTTTTTAAAGAAAATCTATAACATATTATTACTAAAATAAAAATTAATGCTCTCGAGTTGGAAACCTAAGGCACTTGTCTTTTTTATAATACTGTCGAGCCACCCCTGAAATGGATATATATATATATATATATATATATCCTTTAATTTTCTCTCTTGTGTTACTCTTTAATTAGACAAGGTCACGTATATACATGTCATGGTATGTATTATTAGTCCATTACATTCTTAACCAAAGCTTTATTTTTTGGTGACTGGTGATCGATACGTGGTTGAGAATTCAATAGATCATAGAATAATTTACAAAACAGAGCTTGTGATTTTGGCCTTCTCCTTCAGCTGAAGCTCTGAGTTTCACTAACATAAGGTTTTGCCATTTTCAAACTGCAAAAAATACGACGTTATTTTCTCATATACATATTTGATTATTTTAACCCCTGTTTGCTTATGTGGATGGTTAAAAGGAAAATTTCAATTTATTCTTCAATATCTTTGTAGGTCTATAGAATATGAATAAAATTAAAGGAGAACAAAATAAAGAGATAAAATGAAAAATGGATCCTTCCAAAAGGGATGGCGTGAGATAACCAAAATTATGGTGGCTTAACCATTTTACATTGTAACACAGTCAAGATTTACGTCAAATTGTGTCAAAATATAAAGTACTATAAAGTCATGAACAAACAAACTACAAAGTCACGAAGATGACTGGAGCGTGGAAGTCGTTGGAGACGTGGACCACTAATGTTCCTCTTGGATTTTGAAATTGCGGATAAATCCCTACAAGTATATAATTTTTAAAATTAAAATATTAAAGTCAAATAGTCTAAAATATTTAGGTCAAATAGTTA
Organism: Solanum virginianum; assembly: GCA_000787875.1. Classification (NCBI taxonomy): domain Eukaryota; kingdom Viridiplantae; phylum Streptophyta; class Magnoliopsida; order Solanales; family Solanaceae; genus Solanum; species Solanum virginianum. Next base: position 8,907 of record DF360371.1, on the reverse strand, counting down.
TTTTAATTTAAGTCAATCATTTAAAAATTAGAAAAAAAAGGCTTCAATTATTAAAAAATAAAGTAAAAAACACATCAGTTATTTTTTTAAAAAAAATGCTAACTAAAAAATATGCATCATTTTTTTTAAAAAAAAAAAGACTAAAAATTATAGAACCTCATCTAAAAAACTCAAATTAAAAAAATAAAGAAAAAGTGTACCAATTTTTAAAGAAAATGCTAAAAGGCTAAAAATTAAAGAACCTTTGCTAAAAATCACTAATTAAAAAATATAAAAAAGAATGCATCAGTTTTATTTAAAAAAAACACTAAAAATTAAAAGGAAAAAAATGCATCAGCTTTTTTTTAAAAAAAAAAGGCTAAAAATTAAAGAACCTCATCTTAAAAAACGCAAATTAAAAAAATAAAGTAAAAAATGTACCAGTTTAAAAAAAAAACGCTAAAAGGCTAAAAATTAAAGAACCTTCGCTAAAAACCACTAATTAAAAAAATACATCAGTTTTATTAAAAAAAAGGCTAAAAACTAAATTGCCTTAGCTTAGATTCGAACTGTAGACGTTAACAAGTAGTTTTGCAACACCTGAATAACTAAGCTAGCTCTTCACCTTGTATTGAAATGTGTCAAATTTATTATATATATATATATACAAAATTATAACCTCACAGAGCAAAAAAGGTCCTAAATATGCCAGATAAACTAGACAAGACTAAGGACTTACAAAAATTTCTAGGTCTAGTAAATTAAGCTCGAAATTTTATACAAGATTTAGGAAAAATAGCAGGCCCTTTATATTTCAAAACAGGCGGTAAAGGACAAAAGTTTTTTAATACAGAAGATATAAAGCTAGTACAACAAATTAAAGAAAAGGTAAGAAACATCCCAGACCTATGCATACCATTAAAATCAAACTATCTAATAATAGAAACAGATGGAAGTCTCCAAGGATGGGGAGCAGCACTTAAGGCCAGACCAAACAAATATAGCCCTAAAAATGAAGAAAAAATTTGTGCTTACCAAAGTGGGAAGTACAAAGAAAAGGGTAATATGAGTAGCATAGACGCAGAAGTATTAGCTATAACATACTGATTAAACAGTTTTAAACTATATATTCTAAACAAAAACGAAATATTAGTTCGAATAGATTGTGAAGTCATAGTTAAATTCCATCAAAGAATAAGTTAGAAAAATAGTAGTAAAAGAAGATGGTTAAATTTTATAGATACTATTTCTATATATTCAAGTATTATATTCGAATATATAAAAGGAAAAGTTAATAATTTAGCAGATCAACTGAGTAGATTAAATTTAAACATGAAATAACAAATTTTTATTTTTCAGAATGAGACCAACAGAAGGCGTTAGACCAAGACTACCAGTACAATCCCGGAAAGCCAAAGGCAAAGGCCCAGCCTCTGCATCAGACTCATATGCACAGACACTTCTAAGTAATGTACATTTTAGACCAAAAACATCCATTTAGACATTGGAAAGGATCCATTTTGAAAAATACAATTTAATTAGTTATCCCAAAAGCAATCTATGTTTCAAAGAAATGCTAGACTGTAGAGTTGATAGACCTTAGAAATGCTTAATGGATAATTTATGGATTGCATATTTCAAAAAATACATAAAACATTTTATAGTTTCTTTAAATGCATTAGCACATTATTTTACGGATAAAAATACTGAGAAAAATTTCAGGTACTATATAGTTATACAGGGGAAAGTAAATGGTATTTTTCAGACATGGCAAGAGGTAATAGTATCAATTAAAGACGTAAATATGCCGCTATTCAAAGGCTTTAATGATTTTACTGAAGCCTTAGACTACGCAAGAGGATATCTTGGCCCAAACTACTATATATCCCCAGCTCTAAAACAAAGACTACAACAACAACAACATACTCAGTGGAATCCCACAAGTGGGGTCTGGGGAGGGTAGGATGTACGCAGACCTTACCACTACCTAAGTAGAGAGGCTGTTTCCTGGGTCTAAAACAAAGACTAAACCTACAAAATACTCCACAATACAAAATTCAGAAAGACACTGATAAAATAATTTTCTGTGACCATTGTGAATCTATGGTCGAAGGATTCAAGAGACTCAGTACCAAATGTGAAGCCTTAACCAAAGAAAAAGACAAATGACTTCTTCTCTTAAAAAAACATACATCAAACCCAGAAAAACAAACAGATATGAGTTCTCCATCTCAATCAAAAATGGATGAGACGGGTGTGCATTCCCCTCTGAATACAACTAGACCTACTATATCAGGTATAGGTACAGCTAGTCCAGTTCAAATGATAACTGGTAAAGACTCATCAAATTCGTTGATGGCTGCCACTTTGCTAAAAAGTGAAAAAGAGCAACCAGCAACTCCGCCAAGACGATGACTACCAAAACATTTAATCTTGCAGAAAGCTCTAAACAGAAGACAGTAATCAAAAGGAAAAAGAAGGCTAGTGAAGATAAGACTATCAAAAACATACGTAGACGAGCATTAAGAGATATGGCAAAAGAAGCAGAACAAGAAAAGCAGCTAGATGAACAATCAAAGAAGAGATTAGAAGATTCAACCCTAAACCCTGTTCAACGCCAGCACAGATCAGACTCATAATCAGACTACCTAGGGGATGAACTCTACCAAGACGGACAAGACCCCAATGAAGACTATGACTCCGGGATGAGTTTTGACTCAATTGCCCTCCATAATTTAGACACCTAGAAGAAACAATAACTCTACTTATGTAAATTAGTAACTTAGTGTGCCATGTGGGTATGCCCACAAATATTATGTGAGTCCTTACTTTATCACTATCTTCCAAAAGAAGGAAAAACTGATAAGCACGCGTCTAAATAAAAGTCAGTACAGTCTATTCTGCAAACTCATTAAAGTAATGCAAGTGACGATGGGACCCAATGAGAACCCGATGTGCATTATTAAAGTAGTTACAGAGTGTCGGCAAGATCTGGACCATTCTTTCGAAAGAAAGGTGGATCAATCTTAGCCATTCTTTGTTTCTCATCCTTATCTTTAAAACCCTATAAATACCCCCTTCACCAAAAAGAGGACATACAACAAGAATACCACAACAAAAAACCAAGAAATCCTTATGATCACTATCTTAAAAAACCTCTCTTTCTGAGAACATCATCTTATACCAGTTTATAACTAAGACACCCAACCACCAACCTTTCAATCAAAAGTCCTTTAGGGGTCCCCGAAAGGGAAACCTCTCAGTAGTCATAAGACATGTAAGTCTTCTATGTTTATATCCCCATATGTAAATTATGTTTGTTAAGTATTTTCTTTATTTTCTGTTAATATATGTTTACTCTTGATACCCTTAGTAAATGGTTAGACTCTTAGCTACTAAGTAATAACGATGGATTAACTTGTAAATTCTAGGAACAGTAAAGGTGCCTTTGTAGTCTGATGAATGAACATTTGTGGCAGCCATATCCGGGGTGGGGTTAAAGAAGTTGTTGCTTAGAAAATTAAGGCTAAAGAGTAAGAGATCAAAACGGGTATACACTTAAAAAATATATATATAATTTGGGGAAATTCACTACAAACATTATAAGACTCATGCATGCTTATCACTCGAGAGGGAGTACTGAGTAGGATTTCACAAATTTTGATATCTCTCACAAGTCCCATTTATTTGTTCTTCATCTAAATATTACTTATTACTTTTTGAAATAACTTTTTATTTTTTCCTTTATATTTGATATCAGAGCGAGAAGTTTCTAGGCCATATAAAGAACTAGGTAAATCAGACTATTCTAGACAACTTTATGAGCAATATAGAATTTGTCTCAAGAATACGTATACGAAAAAATCAATATTGGATGATAAAGAATCATCACAATAGACTAAAAGACCATTTAGAAAATTTAGAAATTCATTTAGAAAATACAGAAAGACTAAAAGAAGAAATAGGACATTTTTATTTAGCACCAAGATTAGCAATAAGATATAAGCAATTCATAAAATAAGAAATAAAAAGAACTAAAAAATGCATCGAATATAGTAAAACAAGTTTAAAAATTTACTGGAACATATCTAAAGTAAATACAACAATAGGGTAAAATAGATTCATACACAATAGACCCTTTAAGACATCTAGAATATTTAGACTTAAAGATATACCCTGAAAAAGCCAAGACAGTAATTATTAAACAAAATAATACAATCTTGGCAGTCTTATTAGAAATAAATAATAAATTAGACCAAATACTAAAAAAAGAGAAAACAATAGAACAGCCCAATCAGATAGGTATAGACGAGCTGATTAATAAGTTAAACAATATAGAAATCACACCACAAAAAGAAAGACTTAAGATAATTCAAAAACCGCAAAAATGAACTTTCTTTCAACTAGGGGAAGAAGTATCTAAGACAACACAGAAGAACGACCTAGACCAAGTTACACAGACAACCAAATAGGAAATAATCTAATATCTAGAATTTTCTCTAAACGAGACAGAAATGAAGAAAATAACCAACTTAGTGAAATAATAGATATAGACAAAGATCTACAAATATTTAAATAAAATCAGTTGAAACTACTAGACCCTAAAGTATTATACAACTCTAAATATTTTTTAAAAAATAATTTACTCTACAGACATTATAGAGAAGAATAAATATCATTATTAGGAGAAAATATGATAAAATTAAATCTAGTAAATTTAGAATCTTTAGTAGTAGTATACGATGATAGGAGGTCAGACTTAAAAAAGTCAGTTATAGGACTAACAGAAGTAGACATGACCAATAATGGAGGAATATTTTACATTAGCCTAGATTTTCTTATAAATTTAAATGAATTCGAAAACCATATCCTAAATTGTCTTTCCTTTCTTTACATTCTTTTCAATATATTATTACATCTTCTAGGCTCCATTTATATTTCCTATCCTGTTTAGACCTGAAGATTTTCTCAAGTAATATTTTTTCTTGTATTGATTTGGTCTATGCTGTCTATTTCTATTTCTTCTAGATTTATACAGCTTTTTATCATAATGTTGGGTAGTGTATATTACTGTCTTACAGAAGTTCATTTCATTTTATTTTAAGTATTTTTGTATTTGTATATTAGTGCATTTTTCTATGAGTACTTCCATTACATGTTGTACTCGTTGCCCTATTGACCATTTTGCCGTAGGGTTCTGTACTATACCCTCTCGCTTATACCATTGTTCTTCTATTTCTCTTCCTAAGGCTCCTGGTAATTTATTAAATAACTTCTTTCCTATGTCTTCATCAAAAGTATTTCCACTAAGGGTGCAATAATAGAAAAATTCTCTTAAGAATTCTTTAATATAACACCAATTTGAGATGCTTAACTGTTCTAATTTTATTAAAGCATTTCTTTGTAAAACTATTGTTCCACTATTCGGATCTTCTCCTATTAGTAGGCTATGTATTTTATTTGCAAAATTATAAGGGTTGGGTCCCATATTTACTAAGTTTTGAAATTCTTGGGGGAAATTTACCTTATATGCTTCCCATACTGCTTTAGCAGATTCTCCTAAAAATGTTTCCATATACCTATACATTGTTTCAGCGTCTGTCTCATTGTAATTTTTAATATAGTCTGCTACTACTATTCCTTTTCATATGTCTATTGCAGAATTCCATAGTTGTGGATCTTGAGCTACTACATTTAGAATTTTTTCTTTACTTCCTCCTTCCTTCCTATATATATATATTATATATAGATAGATAGATAGATAGATAGTACATATCAAAATTTGACTTATCTACACAGTGTAATTTTTTGATGAAAGGGGTGTCGCTTGACACCCCTCGTAAAGGGTTCCATGAGTTCAAATAGATGTTGAAGATAACTCCATTATTTTGTATGTACAAATAACATTTTGATGGTTGTTGAGGAGAGAAGATAAAATAACTAAATGGGATAGGACAAGCTAAGTGTGAAAGTACTTTGCGCAAAGGATAAAGGCCCAAAATCATGTTAGACAAATAAGTGTAACATCAATAACAAGAGATAATGCTTTTCTAGTCAAGCGAGGTTACAGACTAGTACCACATCATATCACCATGATAATAAGTAGTGTGTGAAAATTTTTTAAGGTCTAAAGAAAGCTCTAGTGCAAAGTTGAGTTAAAACTTGCGCTATAGACGATTACCCTCAATGAGTTCATATATGATCCAACTTCAAACAAGTATATGTTCAAAGGTATTAAGAGTTATTATTGAAATAGCTATCAAATTAAAGGTCTTGAAATTTATTTTTCAATAAGATAAAATAGTTCATAAATCTGAAATTTGTGCACGAAATTGTAAATATTTTACTAAAATAATTAAATGACATCACCACAAATTCGAAGTGACCATACCTAGTCCAAAAGGCCGTCTTAGGGATGTCACCCTCCCTCACCCTCAATTGGTGATACCTGGATCTCAACTCAACTTTGGAGAAGTGTGTAGACCCTTGCAATTGATCAAACAAGTCATCTATTCTCTAAAGGAGATACTTGGTTTTGCTGGTGACCTTATTAAGTTGCTGATAGTCAATGCACATATAGAGAGATCCATCTTTCTTCCTTACAAAAATCAAGGCACCCCATGGAGACTAACTAGTTCGAATAAAGCCCTTCTCCAATAAATCCTTCAATTGCTCCTTTAACTTCTTCAACTCAGTGGGAGTCATTCTATATGGAGGGATTAAGATCGGTTGAGCATTGGGTAGGAGATCAATAAAAAAGTCTATTTCCCTTTCGGGAGGAACAACCTATAACTCATCCGAAAAGACATCAAAAACTCATTCACGATGGGGATCAACTCAAGAGAAGGAACTTCAGAAGTGATATCTTTGACTCTTACTAGATGTTAGATGCACCCTTAAGAGATCATTTTTCAAGCTTTTAAGAAGGAAATGAACTGGTCCCTACATGAAGAGTTACTATCCTCCCACTCAACAATTGGCTCAATTGGGAATTGAAACTTGACTCTGTGGGTTCTACAATCAACAGAAGCATATCATGAGAATTACATGAAGTCTACCATGAAAAGCTCAACTAGGTCACAAGAGACCATTTATGCAAATTAGAGATAGAACAGTTCCTATAGACTCTTCGGGTAACAATAGACTCTTCTATGGGGTCACTTACTTCATAGGCTCATGGAAGACTTTGGGACATGCATGAAACTTATTAGCAAAAATGGAGTTACAAATGACAAGTTACCTCCCGAATCTAATAAGGAATATGCATCAAAATAAAAAATTCTCAACATATCGGTAACAACATCTGGAGACTCTTCAACCTCTTGGCGACCATGGAGAGCATGGAATTGGTTGGTCTTTTGAGAACCTTGAACTTGACCACCTTAGACTTGGGGCCTTACACTGCTACTTCTACAATCTTTGGCATGATGACCAGGCTTCCCGTATTTGAAACAAGCATTGGACTCGACTAAGCATCCTCTCTTGTGAAGTCTTCCACACTTGGGACAACTTGATCTTTGGGGCTTAGGAGCTATCCCCTTGTCTTTGGTAGTCCGAGGAGGAGGAGTTTTGGTAGACCCTTTTCCACCTTGATTTTGGCCACCTTGGAACTTATGACCACCACTCCTTTGGTGAGAATAGCTCCCACCATTTACCTGAGCCCTTTTGGACTCTCTTTCCCTCTCTCATAACTTCTCCTCCTCAATGTGTTCCACATAAGTCATCAAGTGGGAGATGTCCATTTGCTTGACTAGCATAGCCAGATTATATTACTTGGAGATCAAATCGGAGATGCAGAAGATGAATTTGCTTATACGGCCCTCAATTTCGCAACTATGAAAGAAGCATACTTGGAAAGCTTTATGAATTTGAGGGCATACTCCCTCACGCTCATAATCCCTTTCTTAATAAAATTAGGTTAGCTAGATTCGCTTTTGGAGAATTGTCCAAACCGATCTAAGAAGGTGTATTTGAACTCTTCCCCATCTATTAGGAGCCGCTTCTTGGCCCCTCTCATTTGTCCTTTGCTCATACAAAATCTTAGCCACCTATTTGAGTTGGTAGGCCACAAACTCGGTTTTCTCCTCCGAAGGTGTCATGCCCTGGACCTAGGGCCTAGCCATGACACAATGAATGTGACACCTGAAGGCATTCTATCCAAGTCTCATATTCATATCATAAACATTCATAATGAAAAATAAGCATACATAAGAGAATAAACAAGTGAAAGTACATGTGAGGGATCATACATCAATTCTTTAGGTCCAAACCATGCCTCTATACCAGAGATCTTGGCGGAGTCTAGTACATAGCTCACTAGCTCAAGATGTACATCAAAGAAAGAAAATAATAAACTCTAAACATAAAGAAAAGCATCAAAAGGGCTTGTTCCCCAAACATGGGAACTCACAAATAAGTTTTCAAGCTTTAAATCTGAATCTAGCCACGGAATGAAATAGTCGCCTCGTCGTCCACCTCTACATGGTTTGATCATGTAGGTAGAGAAGTATGTGTTAGTACATGGTATGTACTAAATATGTAGGTATGCCATAAATCAAAGGACATCTAAATAATATCAATATGCATAATTATAATCGATGGAATAAAGACACAATATGTATGAACATGCAAGTTTAAAATCATGGGAAGAAACATCATAAAATTCTTTTATAGGCTTAACATAAATATATGGACATATAAGATCATGTAGACTATTATATGAAATCTTGATTACGTCAAGCTAAGAGGAGTCTACTTTGCCAAGATAGACTCGAGCCACACCTTATAGGCTCTGTACTAGCACGGTAAGAACTATCATTCGACCCTACCTTTTAGGTTCTATCCTAGTATAGTGTCACGACCCAATTTACGGGTCGTGACTAACACCCGAGGGGGGTGTCCAGAGCATACAACCAAAGCATATACAAA
>DF360372.1:34960-45234 GCA_000787875.1 Solanum virginianum | reverse complement strand
TATATATATATATATATATATATATATATATATATATATATATATTTTCACATTCAAGTTTGTGGATTTAACTCAAATATTAGTTTACGTTTTTTGTATTCACAAAACTTTGTGAGTTAAATCTACAAAGTTTGAATATGAGAAAAATAAAATATATGAAGTTATTTAATTTAATTAATTATTTTAAAAAAAAACTAATGCATTTTTCTTGGTTATTTTTAAAAAAGAAATATAGAGAAACTCTAAAAAATATTACTTTTTAAAAAATTTGTCTGTTAATTCTTTACGATTTTTTTTGAAAACTAACGAAAAAACGTCGATATAAAAATAAAAAATAAAAATAAAGAAATTATAAAATTAGTAATTGTGTTTAAATGCTACATAAAAAATAAAATTGAAAGGTTAAAATAGAACAAAGGCAAGATAAAGTGTCAAAATAAAAAATAAAAATAAAGAAATTATAAAATTAGTAATTGTGTTTAAATGCTACATAAAAAATAAAATTGAAAGGTTAAAATAGAACAAAGGCAAGATAAAGTGTCAAAATAAAAAATAAAGTCAAGTTAAAGAGGTTGTGTATGTATTTTTAAGTGGCTTTTATGTCATGTCATGACATGACATGTGAAGTATACTCTCCCTCATTTTGTTGATTCCTTAGATAGAAGTGTCAAAATGAAATATGAAAATTGAAGTTGAAGGGTCAAAATGGAACAAGGTTGAGTTGGATTACCAAAATGAAATTTAGGGCCAAGTTTAAGGGGCTACATATGTGTTTGACAAAAAATATTGCACTATATATTAAAGACGAATTATGCATATAATATAAATGAATTATACTATGTATAAAAGAAATTTTGAATGCAATAAAGATGTATTATAAGTGTCTTAGAGCCCGTCTGACTTAGCTAAAAAAAATTAGCTTTTAAAAAGTACTTTAGAAGCACTTTTTAAAGTGCTGAAATTTATTTGAAAATAAACAATTATGTGTTTGGATAAAAGTATTGTAGCTAAAAAAAAATTGTTGATGTATTTGGTACATAAGTGCTGTTAAGCACCTTTTTAATTAAAAATGTCTGAAATATCCTTCAAGCTGTTAACATTATAAAAATTGATTACTTTAAGATTTTTCTATCTAAAAAAATAAAATAAAGTAAAATAAAATTATATTTTAATTCAATATCAATATAAACTTATTATTTAAGTAAATTTTATATATACAAGTTAAAAATGAAATTTTTGCAGTACCCAATTTTTTAAACAAGAAGAAAAGTTGGATTAGTGACAATTTTGCAGTAAAAGCTAATGAAAAAAATAGTAAAACTTACATTAATGGTAGAGGAGAAGAGAAGCCAAGCTTTGTCAAGAGAGCGCGATGAGAAGAGTGTTGGGTTGTGGTTTGAATTGAAATAATGAGAAGAGAGAGAGTAGTTAGGGTTACTTTAATTAAGGATAATTTTGAAAATATGAAAAAATATTTAGGATAAAAAGGTAATTATTTTGGTCAAACTATAACAACTTTTAAACTAAAAAATAAAAGTTGGGGGGTGGGGGGAGAGGTTGCTGCTTTTAACTTATTTTAAGCAAATTTTAACTTTTTTTAAAACTATTTTGAAAATTGTCAAACACTTTTATAAGCTAAAAAGAGTTTAAAAGCAGGTTTGACCAGCTTTTAAGCTAAGTCAAACGAGCTCTTAAAATATTTTAATCTTATTTTGATAAAAAAAATCTGCATTATATATTAGAAGCGAATTACATAAATATTAAAATCATATTGTTATAAATGATAAATATTTTTTAAATATAATAGGTATAGATAAGTTCCCAAAAATGAAATAAGACGAAAATCACAAAATTATGCATATACAAGGGTGCAAATTGCAACTTACTCTGGCAAGACACATGAATCCAAATCCATCTTTGAAAAGGTTCCATTTTAGATTGGGCCTATTATTAAATAGCATAGTTATGATTAAGACTGAGGGCAATCTCAAATAAGAAAAAGATAGAGGTGACCCTAGACATAGTGATCGACCCACCCCTACTATTGAGAAAGATAGCCCTTTTGTGGAGGAAGGGACAACCCACTCATTCCTAAATCCTACGCCTTCACACTAATAATTAAATATTTATTCTAGTACTTAATTATGAATTGGGGAATTGAGAGGTGGAGGAAGGAGAGCAAAGGAAAACGTGGAAGCACTTTCTCATATTTTGCTAAGATGAGGTGGATGCCTTTATCCATCTAAATTTGACACCCTTGTATTTTAAAAATTCTTATCTCTTACTTGCTGTCACACTTTTGACTTTCTTCTTCCCAATATTCCACAGTCCAATATCAAAGTCAAAACTCTTCATATTTTGTAAGGAAAAAGGAAAAGAGAGATTGAAAAGTATTTATGAGATACTTCTCTCAAATATTAATGTCATAGAATTCGTTTGATTGCATATTATACTAATATTAAATGAAGTAAAAAAGCAAGGTATTTTTTTAAAAAGCAAAAGAAGAATTGAAGTTTCTTTTGTTCTACTTTAATTTATTTAGTATATAATTTTTTTGAGATTGTAGAATTCACTTTAGTTATATTCTTTAATTTTAAATTTATACCTTTAATTAGCTTTTTAAATATCGTTAATATTTGGGGAAATTTTATAATTTCGAGTGAAAGACTTGACAATAGATGATGAAACATATTTCAACTATGGACATCATAATTGACATAAAATATTAAAAAATATATATAGTTAAAATATTAAAATCATTTAGCTAATCTTTCTTAAAAAAATTGTTAGTAATAAATTACCTCCTCCGTTTTAATTTATATGAATTACTTTGACTTGCCATGAATTTTAAAAAAAGAAAAAAGAATTTTTGAAACTTGTGATAGTTATAAATATTTATTAGAAATTATTTTATGAACTGTAAAATAATTTTAAAAAAATTAAATTGTTATTAAACATAAAAATATGTTATTATTTTTTATGCTAATTAAAAAGAAAAGTAAATTATATAAAAATTATATGTAGACCTTTTTCAGATTATTCTATATCCAAAGTAAAACCTAAAATAAATAACAGAAAGCTATTATATAGTAAGTTCATGCAATTGGGACAGTAGTAAACACGGATTCTTTCTCAATAGTCCAAACAAAACACGGATTTCCATCGAAAGGAAAGTGTCCTCTTTCAAAATTTACTTGATCATTCGTTTCGTCTTTGTTTAAAATATTAGTTGTCCTTGGAGATAGGCCTTTCACCCTTGTTTATCTTTTTATTTATTAAATTTAGAGTATTATTTTAGCCTTATAACCATTTTTCAGTAAAACATTAAAAAAAAGGGTAAGTAATCTTCTTATTTTAGAAATTAGATAATTGTCATTGATTATTACCGATTACAAATAAGTGGAGTCATCATCATAAGAATTATTAATACCAAAAGGGTTAGGGCATGAAATATATATTATACTACCATTAAAACAAAACACACTCTCTCCGCCCTCTTGTTCCAAAACGGGCCGTCCTACTGAAAACGGCGTTATCATAATTCCGTTAACTCACGAAAAAAGTAGTCGTAGTAAGTATGAAGCTCGAGCGATTGACCCTAATTCCGTCTACCGACTCCGGCGCCGATGATTCCAACAAAGTTCCCAGGCTCCCTCGTTGGACCAGACAAGAAATTCTGGTTCTGATACAGGGGAAAAAAGTTGCTGAAAACCGGATCCGTCGAGGGCGAACCGGAGGTCTGGAATTGGGTTCAGCACAGGTTGAACCCAAATGGGCTTCTGTTTCTTCCTACTGTAAAAGACATGGTGTGAACCGTGGACCGGTTCAATGCCGGAAGAGATGGAGTAATTTGGCAGGGGATTTTAAGAAGATTAAAGATTGGGAGTCTCGGATAAAAGAAGAAACAGAGTCCTTTTGGGTCATGAGGAATGATTTGAGGAGAGAGAAAAAATTACCTGGATTTTTTGATAGAGAAGTGTATGATATTCTTGATCGTGGAAATGGAACTGGAAATGGAAATGGAAATGGCGATGAAGAAGGAGGATTGGTTTTGGCTTTGGGGTCAGAAGTTTTGTTTGATAGTGGGAAAACTGCAGGGGATGATGGCTTGTTTTCAGATTTCGAGCCGGATGAAGCAGGCACCACTCCCCATAAACATTTCCCGCCAATCAACGATCCTCCTGTTCCTAATCCTACTCCAATTTCAGGTACAATCTATTTTTTTTCCGTCAGTTCCAATTAACATATATTGGAATAGCTATAGATTGTGATTAAATTAATAATGCAACATTTTCTATCTGAAAATATTGTAGTGGTTGTGAATATATTTTTCCGTATGTAAGGAACCGCACTACCCCGAACTCATGTCCCGATGCCTTTTGTTTTTTTGTATAGTATTAGTTTCATAAACAAACAATCTCCATATTTACTTTGTTACTTTGAATTAGATTCTTGGTGGAAATGAAAGTATTATATTTTATTAGATATCTTGTCTTTAAACATTTGTGTACGCGATGCTCAAATAATAGAATTGATATATCTCTAATGGTGTTATCTTCAGCTTTAAATCATTTCTTTTTCCGAAGATGAGTATATTTTTTCTTCTTCTATTTCAAATAGCAATGGACTGCCCAATATGACAACCAAGGAATGCTCTCTTGTACCACAATCCATTTATTTTCTGCTACTATTCTTTAGCATAGAGGTTGTGGTCATTGAGAAAGGCTCTTAGCAGTTTTTGAACATCCTTTAGTCGTTTTGTGAAAGACTCTGCTTTAAGCTCCGCATTATAGAACTCTCTAGTATTCAACGTATGTTTTCATTGCACCTTTCCATAGGACTACCATGTACAATTGAGGCCCATGTATCAGCCATAATGTGTTGGAACTCGATATGTCCTGCTAAGTGATTCAGGAACATGAATGGTTCAGGACATCTACTCTGTACCTCCTCCATTGTGGCATATATCAAAGAATGGCCAGAAAAGTGAGGTTCCTTAACTTTCTATTTCTAGATGAGGCCACCTGTTCATCCGGGCATCATTGACCAGTGCCCTTTCAAGTTTGCTATGGATATGTGAATTTGTCCATATAAAGAATCTCTCTTTCGACCTAAGTTCATTTAGGCTAGTCATTCACCATGTCTTCAAAATTCTTAATCTCTGCATCCATGACTGGGGTGCTCCTATCCTTCCCTCTGAGAATAGAGTTGAAGTTCCCCATTATGAGCCGTGAGTTGTTGACAATAAAGTTTACGTTTTCAATTGCAGACCACAACCCCTTCCTATCCTGAATTGTATGCTAAGTTGTGGACTCTTCACTTTCGATGCCGCACCTGTGTCGTATTCACCAAAAATACACTAATTTTAGAGAATCCGACCCGTTCCCAAAGACATTATTGAATAGTCCAGCAACATAGATTGTATGAAGTCCATATGTTGCAGTAAAATCATTGAGATAGTCTCTACTATGATTATTAATAGAGCAGTAAATAAATTGGTTATCAATATTAACGATAGTATGCTGAAGCAACCCAGGATTCCTGAGTAGCCAGATTCTACCTGTGTCACTGGCACCATAATTTGAATGCCACATCCATCCTGGTATCACCCTCATGATTATTTGGCCAGCTTTCTGTTGAGTCACTCTATGTTATCCTACAGCAAGTCAGGAATAATGTCAACATGCTTTTTTTTTTTTTTTAATTACCCTAGGAAATTCCTTGTGCTTATGCAACTAATTAAACCCCTTAACTTTTTATTTTTATCAACACTGCATAATTTTGCCAGAATTTAATACAGTATTTGAGTAGTAAAAGAGTGATTAAATTAATAATACAACATTTTGTATCTTAAAAATGTTTTATTAGTTGTGAATTTTTATTTTTTTGGTATGTGAGAAACAACACGACCCGGAGCTCAGGTCCCAATATTTTTGCGTTTTGTACTAGTACTATTTTCACAACAAACAGTTTTGTATTGTGCATATTTACTTTGTCACGGTTAAATTAGATTCTTGGTGGAAATGATATTAATTTTTTATGAGATCTTGTTCTAAACATTTGTGTACTCGGGTGCTTAAAACAATAGAAATATAGAATTGCACTACAATGGTGATGCTATATTCCTCTAATGGTGTTATATTCTAGTTTAAAACATTTCTTTTTCCAGAGAGGAGTATATTGTTTTTTTCCTTCTATTTTCAATAGCACTGGACTGCCTAATACTAGGTGAACTCAATTATGGGAATATAACAATATACCCCGTAAAAATTCATAAATAGGGTTTGGGAAGGGGTGATGTGTACGCAACATCACTACCTTGTGAAGCTAGAAAGGTTATTTATGATAGACTCTCAGTTAAAGTAAGGCATATCAAAACCCTGAGGGGTTGGTCCCATGGTTAAACCTTAGGCAAAAATGCCACAAGGTCACAGGATCGAATTCCCAGGGCCACTGATGTGTTACCTGGTCGTGCGTCAGGGCCCCGTGGAATAATAGTCGGGTCCGCAAAGCAGGCACCGGACACCATTGTTATCAAAAAAAAAAAAAAGAGAGTAAGGCATATCAAATCAGTAAGTAATGAAAAAGTCATATAGAAAATAATGGAGAAAATAACAGTATCAACAACAAATAGTACGATAAAAGAAGCTGAAGAAATAACAGGTAACAAAATAAAATAGAAGAATAAGGTAGTAAGAGAATGATGTTAATACTTCTAAAAATTAAAAAAAAAAAAAACTCAACAATACCCAACATAATTCTCAGCTTTCATATTCCCCTACCTTGGGTCATGTTCTCAGTAAGCTGCAAGTGTTTCATGTTTGTCTAATTATCTTTCCCCTAATGTAAGCTACAGGTCCACCTTTAGCCTCCAAACATCTCCTCAAAGTCACCTAGGAACTTTGTCATAAACTTTTTCTTCATTAACGAACATCATATATTAGTCTCTCTTCCTTTCCATATACTGCTACATCAATCTTCTAAGAGGATGAATGACTTCTGTAGTAGAATGTTCATCATGATTCCAATTCAATTATAGAATTAAATATTTCAATTAGGTAATAAATATTCATTTTCATTTCTCTAGAAAGTACTAAATTTTCTTCCTCTACCTCTTCCTTGTGGTGGAATTCAAATTGTTTTGAACTTATTATTTAGCTCTCTTGTTTTATCAATTATTTGGTTTTCTTAATTATCTTGAACTTATTATTTGGTTTTCTCCTTCTTTCTTTCTATCAATTATTTGGTTCTTTCCCTCTTCTTTGTGTCTACTTTGCCTTCCCCCGATCATCTTCTTGAAGTTGCTTTGAACTTCTTATCTTGATTTTGGATTGCAGAGCAGCAACATCAGCCACTCTCTCAAGTTTCTCCTACACAAGGTACGTCTATATAATGTTAAATATGTACACACCAAAAGGTTCCTTTCTTTTAGTTAAGATTCTGTTTCTTTTCTTTTGTTGCCCTACAAATACGTGTATAGGCTATCATTGGGTTTCAATTGAGATATGTGGCAGATAATAGAAGCTGAAAGAAGACATATATTCATCTGATTGCATCAGTTGTGGTGCTACTGTAATTTTTATGAAGTCAAACTCTTGACAAAAGTAAAATGTTTGAGGGTTGGATATATAGAAGACAATAATTGTAGGAGTTTGGGCAATATTTGGTTGAAATTTGAAGGAAAAAAAGGGAGTATTTGAAAATTTTTAAAAATTTTCCCAATATTTATATGGACAAAAGGCTGATCGCCATACAGGAAGATTTGCCCATCAACTTATTGCCGCTTGTCCATAAAAATTGCCAGTTTTATTTGCATTTGGTTTTAAGCTTTTCTTACAACAAACTAGTGAGAAATATTGAAGGAAAAATATTATTTTGTGTATATACACTACTACATAAAGACCCTATTTATAGACACTACAATCTAATCCAAGTCCAACTAGGAAACAACATACTATTCCTATTCCAATTCTAAATACGACTGGATATTCCTATTCCTATTCTAACACTCCCTCTCAAGCTGGTGCAGACAAATCATAAGCACCTAGCTTATTACAGATATAATTAATACAAGGACCAGTGAGGGACTTGGTGAAGATATTCATCTACAAGCGGATCACTTGACTTCACAAACTTTGTAACAATATCTCTTGAGAGTATCTTTTCTCTGACAAAGTGACAATCAATTTCAATGTGCTTGGTCCTTTCATGAAACACTGGATTTGATGCAATATGAAGGGTTGCTTGATTATCACACACAAGTTTTATCTGATCAACTTCACTAAATTTTAGCTCCCACTGTTTGACCCAAATTAGCTTGCAAGTTGCTGCAGCCATTGCTTGATATTTTACCTCTGCACTCGATCGAGCAACCACACTCTGTTTCTTGCTCTTCGAAGACACCAAATTTCCTTCTACTAATACATAATATCCGGGTGTAGACCGTCTATCAGAGGGTGATCCTTCCAATCGACATCTGTATATCCCGTGATATGCTCATGGCCTTGATCTTCAAAGAGTAGTCCTTTTGCAGGCGCTGACTTTATATATCGCAGAATAGGAACAACTGCATCGCAATGACTATCACAAGAGGAAGTCATAAACTGACTTACAACACTCACAGGGAACGAAATATCAGGTCTAGTCAATGTGAGATAACTTAACTTTTCCACCAGTCGTCTATACCTTTCAAGATTACTGAGTGGCTCCCCGGGTCATGGAAGCAGTTTAACATTCGGATCCATAGGAGTGTCAATGGGTCTACATCCCTTCATTCCTATCTCCTCAAGAATGTCTTAAGGAATACTTGCGATGAGAAATACTTGATCCAGATTGAGCAACCTCAATACCTAGAAAATACTTTAATCTGCCAAGGTCTTTAGTCTGAAAATGCTTAAAGAGATGTTGCTTCAAACTAGTGATACCATCTTTATCACACCAGTGATAACAATATCATCGACATAAACAACCAAATATTTACATAAATTTGTTGCAGAATGCCGATAAAATACAGAGTGATCAGCTTCATTACGAGTCATGCCGAACTCCTGAATTACTAATGCTGAACTTTCCAAACCAGGCTCAGGGAGACTGTTTCAGACCATAGAGTGACTTGCGCAATCGGCCTACAAGCCTCTTGACTCGCCTGAGCAACAAAACCAGGTGGTTGCTCCATATAGACTTCTTTTGCAAGATCACCATGTAGAAAAGCATTCTTAATGTCCAAGTGATGAAGAGGCCAATGACGAATGGGAGCCATAGATAGAAGAATGTGGACAGATGCCATTTTAGCCATGGGAGCAAATGTATCACTAAAATCTAGTCCAAATATTTGAGTATATCCTTTGGCAACAAGGCGAGCCTTAAGTCGATTAACCTTACCATTTGGATCAACTTTTACTGCGTAAACCCAACGGCGACCAACAATGGATTTACCTGCAGGAAGGGGGACAAGTTCCCAAGTACCGCTCGTATGTAAAGTAGACATCTCGTCAATCATAGCCTGCCTCCGTCCCGTATGAGAAAGTGTTTCACTTGTAGTCTTAGGGATGGAAATAGAGGACAAAGACGATACAAAAGCATAATAGGATGATGTTGAGACGTTGATAACTCAAGAAAGTATAATGTGGGTTAGCATTTCGAGTGGACCGTATACCTTTTGGAAATGCACTTGGTTGGCTGGGAGCAGGCATGTCCGCGGTAGGAGCAGGGTCTGGCGCATGACATGAATCATCTGGTACTGGTGTTGGATGTGGACGACGATGATTAGTCAAGAGAGGTGGAGGTTTGTTGGGTTTTGTTAGAGGTGGCACTACAATTGGATATTCCTCAAAAGTCGGTACAGGTTGGACCTGAGGTAGAGGTAAGACCTCAGAGATATTAGGACGATCAGATACTAAGGTTGAGATTCAAAGAATGTGACATCAACGGACATAAGATATCGATTAAGGTCAGGGGAATAACAACGATACCCTTTTTGAACTCGAGAGTAACCAAGAAACACACATTTGAGAGCACGAGGGGCTAACTTATCTTTTCTTGGAGCTAAGTTATGAATAAAGCATGTGCTCCCAATGACACGAGTTATAGAATGGAGGTGTGATAAAGGAAACAGTATAGAATGTGGAACCTGATTCTGAATAGAAGATGAGGGCATTCTATTAATTAAATAACAAGATGCAAGGACAGCATCGCCCAAAAAACACAGCGGAACATGGGACTCGATGAGAAGAGTGCGAGCAGTTTCAATAAGATGCCTATTCTTTTGTTCTGCT
>DF360372.1:13480-25639 GCA_000787875.1 Solanum virginianum | reverse complement strand
AAGGTTCTAACCTTGTTCTTGATGTTCTCCCAACATACATGCTATCTTTGTTTCCCATGCCAAAGGGATCACTAGAAGATTGGACAACATATGAAGGAAATTTTTGTGGCAAGGAAATAAAGACAACAGAGGGTTCCACCTAGTTAAATGGAAGGCAATCACTACTGGAAAAAAGAATGGAGGCCTGGGCATAAAAATATGAAGATGCATAGCGAAGCACTCAGGATGAAATGGTTGTGAAAATATGCAAATGGAAATCAGTCACTATGGGCAAGAGTGATAGGGGCCAAGTATGAAGGGGAAGATTGTTGGATGACCAAGGCTGTGACCACACCATATGGGACCAGTTTATGGAGATCAATTAGAGCTCTTTGGGAGGAAGTTAAAACCAAAAAGAAAGTGGGAAATGGGGTAAAGATCAAATTTTGGAAAGATGAATGGCATGAGAAAGGCAACCTAGAGAGCCTGTTTCTTGATGTCTACAACCTAGCTCAGTTTCAACATATGACATTGCAGAGTTATGGACAACTCAGGGTTGGGACTCTATAATTTCAAGAGACATCTTAATGACTGGGAAATAAGGAGGGTGGCTGAATTCATCAACACTATTGAACACTTTACTGGAACAAATACAAATGAGGATAGACTTTGGTGGAAAGGCAACAAAAGAGGAGAATTCAATGCACATTCAGCTTACAAGATGATGGATCAATCAAGACAGCAGCAAAGCACTTGACCATGGAAACAAATATGGAAATGCAAAATCCCACTCAAAGTTTCATGGTTTATCTGCTGCTTGCAAAGGAGGTTGCCCTGACTCAGGATAATGTTGTGAAAAGGGGGATAATCTTATGCTCTAGATGTTTCCTATGTGGGGAAACTCTAGAAACAGTAAATCATCTATTTCTAAATTGCAGATACACACAGCAGATATGGAGGACTTTCTTAAGCCTAAAAGGCATATCCTGGACTATGCCTAGGAGGATAATTGAGGCCTTATACAGCTGGGAGGAGACAGGTGTTCTTGCAAAAGACAGAAAAGGATGGAGAATTATCCCTGCTTCAATTTGGTGGGCAATCTGTAAGTTCAAAAAAAAATTATATATCTCATTTTCAATGCAATGAACCAAATGTCTGATAAGACTAATCTTTGCATCACAATGCCTACATTATTAATCCATTTATTACAATCATTGAGTAGCTTGTTCATAAATCAAATGACTTCTAGGGGCTTTAGGATAACTAGAAGTAAAACTGAATACATGCACGCCAAGGTTAGTCAACATTGAGAAGCGCGAAGATGAGGTCAAGACCAGACAAGATTATGGTATCAATATGCAAATAATTTAAATATATAGCCTCGTCATTTCAAGAGGATGAAGATATGAGCATGACAATGAACCTTTTGGAATTCAAATGGCTATTATAAAGGAAAGGAAGCCACAATACGAGTATCTGTTTGATCCTTTTTCTTTACACCTCATGACATCCCTAGGGACACTTTCTCTTAGGGATCAGATTGATGAAGGTTTGAGCCGAGAGACTTTTGGAAGCAGCCTCTCTACCTCCACGAGATACTGTTAAGGTCTACATACATTCTACCCTTCCCCATTTGTGGGTTGTTGTTGTTGACATCTATTTTCCTTTTGTCTAATAGCCATAGAAATCTCTAAAAATCTATCAAGATACATATATTTACTAATAAATTCATCACCCACTTTATTAAATTTTAGAAAGGTGGCATTTATCATCAAAATAAGCATGTGATGATTCAGCTGATCTCTAATCGCATTATCTTTCCAACAAACTTTCTTAACTCTTCCCTAACAGGTTTCGGGCAATTTGTACAATTTCTGACATTACCCTGGCAAAGTATTGCAACAACAACAATATACCCAGTGTGATCGCATAAATTGGGTCCAGGGAGGGTGGGGTGCCCGCAAATCTTACTCCTATCTTGGGTAAGGTAGAGGGGTTGTTTTTGATAAGAACCTCAGTTTGAGAAAAGCATTTTCAAAAAAAGTTAGAGAAATACAAGAGCAAAAAGCTATGTAGGAAAATATTGAAGAAGAGTAAAAGTATTGACAACAAAAAATAGTAGAGATAACCTAATTAAAATAGGAACAGCAGCAGTTACAAATAGAGGAATACGATAATATGACACAATAGTAGTGAGACTGATAAGGGAAGGGGAAGCTAATAAAGGTTCTAACCTAGCACGAAGCTCACCTACATAAAAGAGAGACAACAATCAACTACCTAGTAAGTACTAACCTTCAATGCTATCAAATGCGAAAAGCGCAAAAAAGCTCCAAGGCCCGTTGAGACTTTAAACGCAAAGCGCAAATAAAGTGTGGGCTTCAATTAAAAAAGGCGCAAAAGGAGAAAAAAATACAAATATCTATGTTTAGTCCAAGACTAATAGTTATAAACATGAATAACAAATGTATGAACAAAGAAATTGAATAAAAATTATGATAAAGTGAAATATCAGTTGTTAGTGTCACTCACTTCTTCAGAAGAGGCTCCAGGGAAAAGTTTTCCTTAGAACCTTAGTGACAACATTGAAGCACACATAAAGTGAGGCAAAGCGCTCAATATATTTTGAGCCTCGCTTCAAGGTTTCATCGCACTTTTGACTACACTGTTAACCTTCTACCTTAATCCTCGACCTCCACTTTCTCCTATCTGGTATCTTGTCCTCGATGAGATAAAAATGTGTCATGTCACGTCTAATCACCTTTCCTCAACTCTTCTTTGGACTACCGCTACCACTCCTCAAACCTAGCACTCCTATCACTGCCACTCTCACACCTCCTCATTGGGGCATCTACGTTCTTCTTTACATGTCCGACCCATCTCAATTTCACTCCCTACATCTTGTCTACCCCGGAAGTCTCTCCACCTTGTCCCAGATATCCTCCTTCCTAATGTTATCTCGTCTAGCAATGTTTGTAGCAATTAATAGCCATAACTTAAAAGTATGGCAGATTAGTTGAAAATCAGCCACTTAGAGTTACAGGGAATTCAGTTCAAACTTCAATAAATTCTCTTGAAATTATTCTCTCACATTGCCTGTTGAGATTCACATGTAGGTGCATTGTAAACAAAACTTGTCTGCTTTACAAGTGATAGTTAGATGCAGCATTCAGAACACAAGTCAGCATCTACGGCATATCTAAAGGGCTGAATTTACAGCAAAGGCGAACTGGCAGAAGCATTAAAAATTGAGATAAAGGTGGAGAAACATACCAAGAGAATCCCTTCAACACTAGTCCTTACACCCTCCTTCATGTAGCTGCAAACAACACCTTAATTTAGATGTTTGTATGTAGAAAATGTAGAACCCAAATGCTTAAAATGTGATTAACTTCTCTGAAACAACTTCTCTAGATTGAATTGATCCAAAATGAAACAACACAGATGATTTTGCAATCAAAACAGCAGTAAGTCCCAAAAGGGTTCTATGTAGGGTATTAAGGAATCTCTTAC
The DNA here is from genome assembly GCA_000787875.1 of Solanum virginianum. Classification (NCBI taxonomy): domain Eukaryota; kingdom Viridiplantae; phylum Streptophyta; class Magnoliopsida; order Solanales; family Solanaceae; genus Solanum; species Solanum virginianum. The sequence continues at coordinate 22,147 of DF360372.1, read as the reverse complement.
TCCAAGTACAAAAACTAGAAAAAAATTCAAGGACAAAAGAAAATTTCCAAAAAACTTGGAACGTACTTGACTTTCATACGAGCAAGGCGATCGGCAACGGATGAGTCCTTCTCCATTTTAGGTTCTTTTGTACCAAATGTATAGCTAGATAGTGGGTACGTGTTCACCATAGCTGATGTGACCATTTTTATCTGTTCAGCCGCTTCTTATAGCAAACGGCGAGACGGAGATTCCGACGACGGCTCGCCGGTGATACTAGTTTCTTCTTTCTTCGGTTTTCGTTTTTTTCCCTGAAATTGGTATCTCTTGATTCGGTTTTCCCTCCGGTCCATTTTATGCCTGGGTCTTTCCTTTTTAGTCCAAAAGAAACTCTCTCACCCTCCGTCCCATTTTATATGACATCCTTTAACTTAACAATAAATAATAGTACCATTTATTACTCTTTATGTCTATATTTCTCGGACTCTTTAAAAATATCATTAGATATATATCAAATTCTTCAAATATAGTGTATTTTTGAAAAATTCAACACAGATACAGCATCGAAAGGAAAGAGTCCACACAACTTAGTTGTCCGCCTCATTTTAATTATTAGATATGCTAAAAATAATTGTCTTAAAATAATATATATCTTACAAAAATTCCAAATTGAAGGAAAGAAATTTCAATTTATCCCCACATTTTCCATAATTACAAAAATATCATAAAATATCAAAGATACGAATACACTAGTCATTTTTACGGATACACTATGTCATACATAATTCATAAGTCATGATTCATTGTAATCAATATCTAATGCGATGAATCAGTCATGTATTAAACTATTTTATTGTAATGAATCATATTGTGATCCATTGTCTCAATGAATCAACCTATTAATATGATTCATTGGTGTATCATCCTTGTATGATGTACCCAATGAATCATCAACCTATAATAACTAGAAAAAGTGTCTCAATGAATCAACCTATTAATATGATTCATTGGTGTATCATCCTTGTATGATGTACCCAATGAATCATCAACCTATAATAACTAGAAAAAGTGTCTCAATGAATCACTGTATACAATCCATACAGTTCTAGTGAATCAAGAGCATATATGACTTGATTTTATATATAAATGAATCACCATAAAAAGTTGTGAACAACTCATAGTTTTGAAATGAATTGTCATATAAGATACATACTCTCAGTTTTATATATAAATGAATCACCATAAAAAATTATTAACAACTCATAATTTTAAAATGAATCATCATACAAGATACATACTACACACATGAATCACTATATTTTTCTAATAAAATAACTCATATAGTCTCAATGAATCAGTAACATATATGACTTAATTTTATATCACATGAATCATCATATTTGAGCGAATCACCATATCTGAGCTTTCTTATTTGATTTTTTTTTTTTGAGAATTTTGGATCTGGGTGATTTTGAACTTGAAGATGGTCGTCTGAGGTGAACTTTGAACTTCAACTTCAAGTTCAAAATGAATCTGGGTGAACTTCAAGTTCAAGTTCAAAATGGAAGAGGAAAGCGGAAGAGCAAAAGCGCGAAACTATATTAACATGTCTAATTTTAACTCGAAATTTTCTGGATGAACTATTTTGTCCACCACCTCACACATGGTAGGTCTTGCATCTCTGTCTTCTTCCGAACACTACAAAGCTAACTTTAGTAGGATCTCTATTTTTTCCAAGTCATATTTACCGTCCAATGCAGGACCCACAATTTCTTGAATCCATGATTTTTTGTCACCGTCCATGGCAGCGGTGAAAGAGAGAGAGGATAAATTGGGGGAAGACCTCTCTCTCTTCTTTTTGAACAGAAAGATTCAAGTGAATCAAGCGTAAAAATGGAGAACAAGGATTTTAGAAATTTATAGAAATAGTAGAGAACATTTGAAATTTCTTTCCCTCAATCTGGGATTTTCGTAAATTATCCTAAAATAATTGTGAATAGAGCCGTCAATATGGGTTAGGCTCGTCGGGCTAGCCTGGCCTAACCCGTAATTTAGTAGGACCGAGCTATGATTTTTTAAGCCCATTTAAAACATGAGCTTTTTAATATGACCTAAATAAGTCTACTGATTTGTGGGGCTTTTGCAATATGAGTTGGGTTAGCCCGTGGGCCGAATTAAAAATAATTAAAAATATAATTAAATAGAGTATTAAAAATAATAAGAGTCCAAACTCAAAGTTCATTTAAATTTTTTAAATAATAAAACTTAATACAAATTATATTTTTATAATATGTAGTCCCTCCGTCCATCTTTACTTGTTATTTATTGACTTGACATAGGAATTAAAAAACAGTAAATAATAGAGGTAATTTTACTAAATTACTTTTTGAATATAATAAATACAATATCTTAAAAAATGTAACAAGAAAATAACTATAATTAATAATAAGGGTAAACTAGAAACTTAGTGTGTAATTATCTTTTGATTTCATATATTGTTGAATATTTCAAAATAGTATAGTGGACAAATAAAAATGGACGAACGGAGTAATAGTAACACTAATACTATATAATATTGTCCTGTTCTTATTTATTTTAATATTTTTAAATTATAATTTAATTTAAAATTTTATTAAAAAAATATATGAATAAAAACGTGGGTTAGCCCGATAAGGCCCGCAGCCCACGTACTAATGCGCTGAGCTAATTGTTTTCTAGCCCATAAAAAAAAGGGATCAACTCGGCCTAGCATATCAAATTTCAAAGTTTGTCAAGGCTAACCCAAATGGGGTGAGCGGACCCGTATTGACAACTCTAATTGTGAATTTAGATGTTTTTGAACTTTTGTATCTTTTTTTTAGGATTTACCTAAATCGCATAGTGTAAAGAGCTATTACCATTTTTTTTTTTACATTTTTTCAATTTACAAAAATTTAACTTGCGGGATTCTCATTTCTCCAAATCTTTTTCTACTTTAAGGAAAATGATAACATAATTTCACCAAAAACAAAATAATAATAATTTTGAGACTAGTCATAATCAATTATTTACACACACACACTATATATATATATATATATATATATATATATATGTAGACATATACACACACACCCATTTTCGTAACTCATTCCTAATTCAATTTAAAATTTATCAGTTCACAAAATAATAGAGAAAATAGTTTGAAAGCTATGTCAACTATACATGATGATTACAACTTTAAAAGTACTTCCTATACCTCTTGTCTCTTTCTCATCCAATACATCTTCTATAAAATTAATTATTTTGGGTAACACTGAAATAGGAGTGCATTGCAAAAATCATATTTGTTTTTCAATCGTATGCAGTTTTAACAAAAATTCACTACAGGATGAATTACACAATTATAACTATTGGTAAATCTGTTATGAATCAATTACCAGTTTTGGTATATCATTCATAAATTCGAATTTTAAAAGTTTCAGAATAGTAACATACCTGAAATTGCTTGAATACTCGAAGTGCATTAAACAACTAGAGTTATGTTTTATTTTACTCATCTGTTAGTGTAACCAAAAATTGTTCTTCCATAAGATTATAGTAAAATATCTTTTAAGATTATTGGAAATCTTACAGAAAATAGTTCATCATCACGAACACGAACACTATCATCACAAAAACGAACACTTGTAAGGAATTCTTATAACTTGAGACATGTCAAAAGACACTATCTTTAAGAATATTTCACCCGATATGAGTGTATCCCCCAGGATTCAACAAGTTCTTTTAGTATAAAACTAGGAGTTAGAATCTAACAAATATTTAAAGAATAAACCCAGCACACCAATAAAATATATGAATAAAATTATTTTCTAGAGAAATATTTTTTCTCTCATCCTTGGGATAGAAGAAGACTACATTTTATAATCACAAGGCTAAAGCCTCCAACGGACATGTAGACAATACAAGCTAATAATTAGGAATAACGAGGCTAATAAATTATATGTTATAATTGCCAGTATATATGAGAATACCATTGTATAATGAGACTTAATTTAAAATTATTAAAAGACTAGATAATGCTCCAAAAACTATGGTTAAGAAATTTGGTAAATAACATATTAAATACTCACTAACGAGGTGATGTTTGAAAAAATGAATTTAGACAATAATATGAATACTTCTTTTTGAGATACTAGAATTATTTTTCCAACACATCTTATATTAAGAAACATTTATTTGAGGAAGTTTAAGACATAAACATCAACATCTTTGAACAAAAAAACGAAATAACAACATAGCTAACATGAGAACTGTAAGCATACAAAAGTTGATGATAGCAGTCTCTCAACATATTGGTAACTTTGCAAGCAACAGTTCCCAGCTACGATATAGAAAACGAAAATAAGCATGTCTCCATGATCTCTTCAACAATAATGAACCACATACAACCCAAAACCTTAGTACAAATCCTATTGCCATTGCAATTTAAAACCAATCCTCTTCATCTTTGTCATTCTTGTCATCTTCAGACTCGTGATTTGAAATATTATCATTTGAACTGCGGTTCACCAAGAGTGGACGTCCGCATAGTTTGTTTCCTTGAAAACTCGAGGGATCAAAGCTTTGAAGTTGAGTGCTCAGTGGTATCATACTTGATAAGTTGTTATCAGAGAGATTCAAGTTGCTCAAAGTGGACAAACTCGATAAGCTTTGTGGGATTTGACCATAAAGTTGATTTCCTGAAAGATCAATAGATTCCAAGACTTTCATGTCACCGATGTCATTTGTAATCATGCCAGTTAGGTTGTTTTTGGACAAATTCAATGATCTTAATCCGACAAGACGTGTTAGACTTATAGGAATATCTCCAGAAAGATTATTGCTAGACATATCCATACTTATAAACAACGCCAAGATGGTGTCATATTGGTACACTTTTCCTTTAGTAGTCATTGTTGCACTCTCTATCAGAACTCTGATATAAAAAGAATAATTTAAATCAACATTATCTTCCACTTTCTTTCTTCCTTTGACCATCACACTAAAATTGCCAATACACCTTGGTATGATTCCAACAAATGTATTATTTGCAAGGTCTAAAATCTGAAGATCTTTGAGGTGACAAAGTTCTTGAGGCAATTCACCATTGAATTTATTGGACCTAAGGATAAGTACTATCAAGGTTGGAAACTTCATTCCCAACCAAGATGGTAATTTTCCAACAAACTCATTGTCGTCTAAGAAGGGGAGCCTTGGAGCAACTGGTAGAGTTGTTGCCATGTGACCAGGAGGTCACAGGTTCAAGCCTTGGAAACAGCCTCTGGCAGAAATGCAAGGTAAGGCTGCGTACTATAGACCCTTGTGGTCGGGCCCTTCCCCGGACCCTGCGCATAGCGAGAGCTTAGTGCACCGGGCTCGCCCTTTTTTTTTCATTGTCGTCTAAGTCTATTTTATTGAGATTTGTGCAGTTTTTCAAGGATGAAGGAAAAGGACCATTTAGTATATTGCTTCGAAGTCCAGGATCGCAAACTACTCAAAACCTTCACGGATCTTGGTATGCCTCCAGTCAAATTATTCTCCCTCAAGATTAAAACTGTCAACTCTGGCCAATTCATCCAACAATCAGGATTTTCTTCTGATAAATTATTTCCCCCAAGGATTAAGATCTACAATTTGTAAGATCCATTATTTGGTTCATGACACAAAAAGTTAGATAAACCTTTGGAAAATAGATTGTTTGAGAGATCTAACTCAAACACAATGGTTGGAATCAAAGGAAGTGGTCCACTAAAATTGTTGGAACCCAAGTATATTAACTAATAATCTTTTTGCACATTCATCCATGAAGGCCTCGAGATGATTGGAACCTCACCAACAAATTGATTGTGAGAAAGATTGAGAAGATTACTTTGAGAAGACAAGTTCCAAGATTATTGGAAATCTTACAGAAAATAGTTCATCATCACGAACACGAACACAATGTTGTGAGTTGAAAAGGTGGAATCCAATTTTGACTTACTTTTAAAGACATATTATAATTTCTAGATGCTGAGAAGTAGCGTAAGTGCGTCAATTTAGAGAAATGACTTTATGTAACAACACCTTCCAACCTATTGTTAAAGATGGAAAACTGTTCTAGCATTGAAAGTTGGCCATCACTTTCTGGAAGAGTTCCTGTGAGTTTATTATAGCCTAGTCTCAACAACATTAAAGAAGAAGTATTTCCAATTTCTGTTGAAAGGAAATTACTCCTATCATTGAATAATTCAGATACATCTCCCTCAAATAGATTTCCGGAGAGATCAAGTCGTTCTAATTTCCCTAACTTTCCAATTACATTTGGTAACTTTCCAGAAAGCATATTATCAGTAAGGTAAATATTAGTTATTGAGCTCAAATTTGAAATCAAACTCGAAACATCTCCCTCCAGACGGTTTCTCCATAGGTTTAGCGTTTCTAGATATTCACATCGATGGAGCCAATTTGGTATAGTGGAGTTGAGGTTATTCCCAGAAAGGTCGAGATATTTAAGTGTTGTTATGTTTCCGTTGTTACTCTGTATTGCACCTTCAGTGCCACTATTACTGAGGTCAAGATGTTGAAGATTATTCAAATCAAACAACCATTTGGGTAAACGACAATTGAAAACGTTTCCAGAAGCCTTGAAGGTTGTGAGAGAAGTCAAGTTAACTGGACCATCAGGAAGCGGGGCTATGAAATTACAATAACTCAGGTCAAGAGAGACGAGATTGGGGAGGTTGAAAATCCATTTCGGAAGAGAAGAATTAAAGTTGTAATTCCTAGAAAGATTGAGAGATTTGAGTGAAGATAAGTTGTGATGATTAAGTAGAGGTGTTATATGATGAAGACTACAATTGAATAAACGAAGATCAACAAGAGAAGGAAGCATGTTGATAACCTGTAGCCATTCATTAGCTTTGTTAAGATCCACACTTTCCATTTCCAGTTTCTCAAGACTTGAAAGACTTGGCAGCCACTCAAGGCTATCGATTCTTAAATATCTCGACTTGTCTAAATCACTCCATATGCTTACCTCAATCACATGATGATTGAGATTGTTGCACATGATCCCTTTCCATTCATACCAATCTTTTCCGATAACCCAAGAAGGGAGACGATTCGATGGATCATGTACTTCTTTCTTCAAGGTTTCTAACGCTTGTTGCTCATTTTCTCTACAAATTCCTACGTAAATAGTAAACTTGGTATTTTTCAAAATGATAAATACAAGAGAAACCATAGTGTTATTGTTGACACTACTTTCATGATGTGCAAATGTTTTCTTGTATTTTTCAATAAGGCAAGCTTAATAATTGAAGATCAATATGTTAAAAATCATCACTAGCCCATTCGATTACCCAGGAAGGCTCCGGAAGGTTCTAGAAGGCCCCGAAAGGTTTTAGAAGGTTTTGAAAGGCCCCGAAACACTATAGAAGCATGTAGAAGATTAAAGAAGGGCCTAGTGCAGCCTAGAAGCTTCCAGAACCGTGTAGTGAACGGTTAGACTATCGTGAAAATTATCAAATAGTATGCGCAGAAGACCTTTGGTGAAAATGTCAGCAATCTGATAACGGGACGGAACGTGTAGGACACGAACGTCGCCCCGTCTAACCTTTTCGCGAACAAAGTGAATGTCCATTTCGGTATGCTTGGTACGTTGATGTTGTACCAGATTCCCAGACAAGTAAATGACACTTATATTATCACAATAGACCAACGTCGCTTGTCGAATAGGACAATGAAGCTCAAGCAACAGATTACGAATCCAACAAGACTTAGAGACAACATTAGCAACCCCTCTGTATTCTGCTTCAGCACTAGACTTGGATAAAGTAGGTTGGCGCTTCGAAGACCAAGAAATTTAGATTTAGATAGAGTAGGTTGGCGCTTGGAAGACCAAGAAATCAAGTTATCACAAAGATAGACACAATAACCCGATGTGGAGCGTCAAGTGTCTGGACAACCTCCCCAATCAGCATCTGTATCTGATAGGACTGACCGTAGAGGAGACTTATATAAATGTGTGCCAAAGTCAATCGTACCTCGAATGTAACGCAAAATACATTTTAAAGCTTCTATATGCTGGACTTTGGGGTCATGCATAAACAAGCAAACTTGTTGGATAACGTATGATATGTCAGGCCGAGTGAATGTCAAGTATTGCAAGGCACCAGCCTGACGACGATACTTCGTAGGATCCTCATACGGGGTGCCTGAAGATGCGTTGAGTTTGCCCTTTGAGTCAACTAGAGTAGGGCAGGGCTTACACTGTGGCATGCATGCTCTGTCAAGAATATCCTTTGCATAAGAACTCTGAGACATAAAGAGGCTATTGTTGTCCCTGGAGACTGCAATCCCCAAAAAATAGCTCAACGTTCAAATTGCTATGCAAGAAAGTATTCTTTACATCAAGCTGGTGAATGGGCCAAGAACGAGATAAAGCAATAGTAAGAACCACACGGATAGTTGTCGGCTTGACCACCGGACTGAACGTCTCATCACAATCAACAACAGTTAGAATAATACCATCCACATATAACAAAATATAAGCAATATCTTTCCCATGACAAAAGATGAAGAGAGAGTTGTCAGATGTACTATGAGAGAAACCAATGGTTGCCACATATTCAGCAAAACGCTGATACCAAGCCCGTGGTGCCTGCTTCAAACCATAAAGAGATTTAC
>DF360372.1:0-13214 GCA_000787875.1 Solanum virginianum | reverse complement strand
TGCTTCCATGGGGGCAGTGGAGGCGGACTGCTGGGCAGTCGGCGAGGAAGAAGAAGAGGTAGGGGAGATCGGGTGGTGGGTTGCACTAGAGGGAGGGGGCTGCATTGGGGAAGCAGTGGCCTGGTCATGCAACAAGTGGATTCGCAATAGGGAATTATCATCATCTAAGAAATCATATGAGGTAGGAGATAGAGTGTGCATTTTTGAAAAAGGAAAGAAATGTTCATCAAACCACACATGCCGAGCTATGATTATTTTGCGGCTCGATAAGTCATAACATTTGTACCCCCCATGGTTGGAAGGGGATCCTAGGAAGACACATGGAGTGGACCTAGATTGTAGCTTATGAATTTGTGTGGAGGGAAAGAGAGGAAAACATAGACAACCAACAACTCGAAGATGAGAGTAGGATGAATTTTTTTGATAAAAAATGTGAGTGGGTGTCTTATATGCTAAGAGTTTAGAAGGGAGAATATTGTGTAGATATGTGGCCATGGCCAAAGCGTGATGCCAATAGGAGGGGGGCATAGATGCATGGGCAAGGATGACAGTTGCAGTCCATACATCACTGTGAACAATATCAAAGGGCATAGTAGTAGTTGGAAGAGAGTCATAAAAGGGCAATTTAATTAATTTTTTTCATAGAGGGCAAGAATGACAAACAGTGTTGCAAGTCTTATTACATTCAATCAAATGACTACTACGTAAAGAACTAAGAATAACATCCCCTGGATGACCTAAACGGGAGTTCCAGATATGAGGATAAATGACACTAAAAGTAGATAATGCAGATGTCGAAATGGCTCGAAAATTTAGGAAGAATAGATAAAGATCCCCCGAACTCTCACACCTCATGAGTTTGCTCTCCGTCTGTAAAGCATTCACATTAAAGCCAAAGGGATCAAATTTAATAGAAACCATATTATCTATAGTAAATTTACGAACAGAAACAAGGTTTTTGATGAGTTGAGGTGCGTGTAGGACATTTTTCAGTTTTAAAGGGGGATTCACATTAAAGGGGGATTTAAAGGGGGATTTACTTGAGGTGCGTGTAGCATAACCACGAATTGGAATCATGCTACCATTACCAACAACAATGCCATTATTTTTGCTCAATTGATAATAAGACGAGAGAGTACCTTGGGAGTTGGTCATATGAGATGTGGCTCCGGTGTCCATGTACCAATTCCTGTCATCGGGTGGAGTCAACGACATTGTTTGCATAGCTTGATCAATATTCATGGGCGCATACTCACCGTGTGATGACGAGGTTGACAAGTAGAACGACTATGGAGGATGAGAACCAAGAACTCCTTGCTGCAAGGGGGCTGGATGCGGTTGCTGCCAGCTACGGGGCTGCTGCCATCCTGCCGTGTTGTTTTTCCTGCCATGATTCTGTGAAGTACCACGAGTATGAGCATTACTTTCAGAATTATGGGGTTGTCCATTACCGGAGAAATGCTGAGGAGTAGCGTTGTGGGAAACAAGAGCAGCAGATGAGCCGGCGCCGTGAATTGCATCCTCAGCATGGCTATCTTTCTCAAGCTCAAGCATTGACCGGACAACATCGAAGGACGGGAGTACGGTGCTGCACAGTTGTGCGAAAAGTCTTATATTCATCTGACAACCCTCGCAGAAGGGGAAGAACAAGTTGTTCGTCGAAAACTTTGTGATCGACGTTGACAAGGTTGTCTGCAAGAACTTTCAGCCTGGTGCAGTAGGCTTTCACATTTGAAAAATCCACCATTTGGTGTTGGTGAACTTCGCGTCAAGAGTGAGAGCCCTAGCCGATTTATTATCCTAAAAAAGGTGAATAAGGAAGTCCCAAGCCTCGGCTGCGGTGTCCTCTGGATGAATGATCGTGTTGAGAAGATCATTGGATATGGTGCCATAAATCCATTGTCGAACAATGTCATCCAGAGCCTCGGCTGCGGTGTCCTCTGGATGAATGATCGTGTTGAGAAGATCATTGGATATAGTGCCATAAATCCATTGCCGAACAATGTCATCCAGTCGTTCCCATAGTACCGTAGCAGGAAGTTTCTCGATTGTAGTAGCCAGTGGTGGCACGGTGGGGGAGGTAGGAGGTAGGATCATGGTGTTTAAAATTTATAAAGTGGGTTGTGATTGGTTTTTTTTTATTTTGGCAATATAATTTCTTTCCTTAAGGAGGACATGTGTATGATATACATACATTCATTAAATACCACTCCCTAGTTTTCATTTAGAAACAAAGTAAGTCAAGTTGTAAACAAGTCTTCTATAAGCTTTCTCCTTGAGTGGTCTAATAAAAAGTTTAAGTACTCTTCACAAAAGAGTCTTGCTCAACACAATACTTAGTATTAATTAAGTCAACAAGTCTTCTCTTATCTCTACAACAAGTCTTGCAGATAATAAATAAAAGAAGAATTGTTGATTTTAAAGAGCTTTCTTTTTGTTCCATTTAAATTGTATAGTATTGATTTAGTCAAGAAGACTCCACAAGACTAGGAAACAAATAGTATGTGTCAAGTAGCTACCTAGTTGCTTGTATTTTTCCCTAGGACAGGCAAAATGTCGTCCCAATGTTTATAAAATGAACAGTGTATATATATATTTTTTTATTTGTTTGATCATTTGACTTGGCATGAACTAAACGAAAAAAAAGAAAATTTTTGAAATTTGTGATTTTAACCTAAAGACATGTAGCTGTTTAAAAGGTAAGAGCGTCACATGACAAAGAAAATAGCTATTAAAAATTATATTTGACTTGGTATGAAGTGTAAGAAAATATTTTTTTTTAAATTTTGTGGTTTTAAACTAAAAAATATGTATCATGAACCAAACTACACTCTAATCTTATGATAATAAACATCTGATTTTTAGTCACTTTCATGATGTACCGGTATATTCACCGATGGAGCTAACAAAAGAAGGAAATGTTTTGGGAACTTATAATTTTAAATAAACAATGATATTTTTGTGGGTATAAAAATTATATAAAATAGGGATGGAGCTAGAACGTCAGCTAGAAATTTGGTCAAATTCAGTAGATTTGTCTTAAAACATTATTGAATATGTATAAATTATTAATTTAGAGCTCAATAATTTTTTTAGAAAAAACCTTGAATCCAAAATTCATAGGTTTCAAATCCTGACTTTGCTCTTTCTGATATAATAACCCTATTATTCTTTTGGAAATATAATAAAACAGAAAAGTATCTCATAAAATAGAACAAAATATTTCTTTGTACCATGATGTGGTGTGTTGGATGAGGTTAGGCCTTCCTTAACTAGGGTCTCATCTTCAAGCCTTGGGCATGAACAAATCTTTGGTGGAGAGCTTCAATACGCATACCAAACACTAGATGATTTTTTTAAAAAAAGATATTTATTTGTGATAATATGTTTTGACATAATACAAATATTTTAAAAGTTCTCAACCAACCATGCAGCTTGTTTATGTAAGAAAAAAAATGATAAATTACATTTTATTTCATTAGTATACTTATCTACATATTCTTCATTATCACTTTCTTAGTTGTGACTAAACTTATAAGCTGATGAAATTGACTTACATATTCTTTTAGTTTTGTTTGTCTGTTTAATTAATATATAAATGTGCTTATAAGATAATGTCAGTCATAAGCCTTAAGTAGATCATCCTTTACTTATGCCTATTCAGCTTATAGGAAACACTTCTAAGTTGAAGCTGGGCAGGAGAATTTGACGCTGATGGAAGGAGCAGGTTCTCATGATCAAGATGATACTTTGCTGGATACCAAGGTGAGTATTGAATAAGCTAAAGCTAATATTCATACTTATTCTAAGAAAAAGATTTGAGTCTCTGTCACAGTCTTGATTGAAGCCTACCTGACCGTTTGTGAGTCTAAGGACCTTCTTTTGGAAGACTATGCCCTGCTGAGAATTGAGGATGTTGATCTTGAGAATGTCAATAAAAAATTACAGTTGGAGATTGATAGCCTTAGGTCCTCTAGGAAGGAGAAAAATGTTATGAGTGTAACCCATTCTGATCTGGAAGAAAGGGTTAAAAAGTTAAGAGAAGAGCTAGGCAACACGAGTAACAAGAATGAGGTTCTCCTGAAATTGCTTGACTAGACCAAAGCTAAATTAGAGCACATTATGAAGTTGACCAAGTTCTCTGCTATGTTCGAGGATATGTAGCAAGGTCAGTCCACCACCAAGTATGGGATCGAGTTCAAAATCAAAGAACTTAAGAACCAGGCTATAGATCATAGGGATCTGTGCACCTTGTGTGGGATGTCCGGACATGTGAGAGAGAACTGCAATAAAAATGCCAAAGCATTAAATAGTAACACATCTTACATTAACAGAAACCATAAAAGGGGTAATCCAAGAAGGGGAATAGGACAAAGGTATTCTTGCAGGAGTAATAGAATAGGACAGAGAGGATATACCCCCCCAAAACTAACAGGAATCGATCAGGAAGAAGATACCCCCCAAGTTTAGTTGGTTCAATAATGAAGAAAGATACCCCCATAGAACCAATAGGAATCAGTCGGGTATAAGATACCCTCATACATCTCATTGGTTCAGTAATGAAAGTAGATACTTTGTCAAAACCACAAGAATCTTCCTACCTGGGCAAGAAAGGATCTCATTCACCCTTTCTACAATCAAAAGGGACCCAAATGGATCTGGGTACCCAAATCTCACCTCTGTTAATTGTGCAGGTACTTATAGAAGGAAAATGAAAGCACTGGCACTTGGATAGCGCATGCTCCAGGCACATGATGAGCAACAAACGCAACTTCCTTCTACTGAGTTACTTCCAAGGTGGAAGCATTGGCTTTGGAAATGGAAAACAAGGTGAAATTGAAGGCATTGGAAAGGTGGGACCCTCTATGTCCCAATGCATTGAAAATGTGTATTATGTAGAAGGTCTAGAGCACAACCTTTTAAGTATGTCTTAAATGTGTGATAAAGGAAACAACGTACTCTTTACTGCATCAGAGTGCAAGGTGACAAATGCAATATCCAAGAGGCTAATCTTGAAGGGAATAAGGTACAAGAATGTGTACAAAGTGGATATCAATGGTCCATGTCAACCAGAGATGAAGTGTTTGAGTGCCATGAGTGATGTTTCCTTCCTATGGGATAAGAGGGTAGGACATGCTAGTTTCTTTACAATAAATAAACTGATCGTTAAGGATTTAGTTCTGGGGTTGCCTGAAGGAAAAATTAGTAAAGAACAAGTGTGTGTAGTATGTGCTCGAGGTAAGCATGTCAGGAGCAGCTTTCAACCAGTAAGGTTGGTTACCACCAACAGACCACTGGAACTGGTTCACATGGATCTCTGCGGACCCATGAGAGTATTGAATAGAGGTGGTAACAAGTATGTCTTCGTTCTTGTAGATGATTACTCAAGATTTACTTAGACCTTCTTCATAAAATCTAAAGATGAAATGTTTGATGTGTTTGTTGTATATGCTAAGATGGTCCAAAGGAATTTAATTTGCCAGCTGAAGTGCTTGAGAACTGACCACGGTACAAAATTCAAAAACTCTAAATTTCTCACATTTCGTGGTGAAAATGGGGTGACTCACAACTTCTCAGCCCCTAGAACTCCTCAAGAAAATGGGGTTATGGAAAGAAAGAACAGATCTTTGGAAGATATGGCTAGAACTATGCTGATAACTAGTGATCTTCCGCAAAACTTTTGGGTTGAAGCTGTGAACACTTCTTGTTACCTCATCAACAGATGCATGATCAAACCCATCTTGAATAAGAACCCCTATGAATTACTTAAAGGCAGAAAACCAAACCTAGCACATCTTCATTCCTTTAGATGTGTCTGCTACGTGCACAACAATGAAAAGGATGCTCTGGGCAAGTTTGACGCCAAAAGTGATGAAGGAATCTTCATTGGGTACTCATCTCACAACAAAACTTACAAAGTGTACAAAAAAAGAACCAGATGCGTAGAAGAAAGTGCACATGCTATATTTGATAAGGCCAATCAAGGGGCCAAGAAAGTCTTGTAGGAACAGACACAAAATGGAGCAGGAGCTCTCACCTAGAAGGAGTCAGATGATGAGGATGATAGGGAACAGGGAAGTGGAACAAGTCCATCAGATCAAGGAAATGGAGAGACTGAAGCACTCACTCTAGAAGTGCATCACACTAAAAATGGCTCTCAAGGAGTAATGCTGGCTATTGAACCGGGTCCCTTGAATGCTACAATCAATAAGCCTGTACCTGAGGAAGCGAGCAACAATTGGAAGCACAAGAGTTCTCATCCTCTCGAGAACCTTCTAACACCCCTAGATTCAGGCATCTCTACCAGGTCAAAGCTCAGAAGCATGTGTGCTTACTCTGCATACATATCCCTGGTTAAACCTAAAAATGTGAAAGAAGCTCTATAAGATCAAGAATGGATATCTACCATGCAAGAGAAACTCTTACAGTTTGAATGAAGCAAGGTGTGGCACCTGGTCCCACCTCTTAAACATCGAACCATCATCGACATGAAATTAATCTTCAGGAACAAGCTGGATGAACAAGGAATGATTACAAGGAATAAGGCTAGATTAGTGGTGCAAAGGTATAATCAAGAGGATGGTATTGACTATGATGAGACCTTTGCTCCAGTTGCACATATCAAAGCCATTCACATGCTCATAACCTTTGTTGCTCACATGGAATTCAAACTATATCAGATGGATGTCAATAGCGCATTCCTTGAAAGCACTGGCACTTGGATAGCGCATGCTCCAGGCACATGATGAGCAACAAACGCAACTTCCTTCTACTGAGTTACTTCCAAGGTGGAAGCATTGGCTTTGGTTCCTAAATGGGTATTTGCAGGAGAAAGTGTATGTCAAATAAACTCCTGGCTTCAAAAATCATGAGCATCCTAACTATGTATTCAAACTGGACAAAGCTCTTTATGGACTGAAATAGGCACCTAGAGCATAGTATGACCGACTGTCAATTTTTTTTGCTAAAACATGGGTATTTAAGAGAAACGATTGATAAAACTTTATTTTTGAAGAAAAGAGGTGCTCATGTACTTATTGTATAGGTCTATGTGGATGACATCATCTTTGGAGGAACTGAGGCTTCTCTAGGAGGAGAATTTGCAAAACTCATGGGAAGTGAGTTTGACATGAGTATGATAGGGGAACTTAATTTCTTCTTAGGGCTTCAGATACATCAGGGATAGACAGGACTAGTATTCATCAACAGAAATACATCAAAGAGCTTCTCACTAAGTTCGGCATGACAGATGCCAAAACAAGTGATACACCCATGGCTACCACCACAATGCTTGATAAGGATGATGCAGGAGTGGATGTAGATGAGACCAAGTACAAAGGGATGATTGGGTCACTTCTATACTTGACTGATAGCATACCAAATATAGTTTTAAGTATGGGGATGTGTGCTCAGTTTTAGGCCAAACACAAGGAATCACATCTCAAGGTTGTCAAACGGATTCTTCGCTACCTAAAAGGATCCACCCACCTGGTTTCTGGTATCCTACTGGGTCTTCTTTTCATCTTGTTGGTTTTGCTGATACTAATTATATAGGCTATTCCGTATACAAGAAAAACATATCTGGAATGACACACTTTCTTGGTTCTTGTCTAGTCACATGGGCGACCAAGAAATAAAACTCTGTTGCCTTGTCAACAGCCGAAGCAGAATTTATTGCTGCATCTTCCTACTGTGCCAACTGTTATGGATCAAACAACAACTTGCAGACTTCGAGATTCAAGTTGAATGCATTCCTATCATGTGTGATAACACAAACACTGTGAATATAGCAAAAAACTCGATTTAGCATAAGCGTACCAAACATATTGATGTAAGACATCACTTCTTGAGGGACAATGTAGAGAAAGGATTCATTGAAATAGTATTTTGTAAAATCAAGGACCAGGTTGCTGATATATTCATCAAAGCCCTGAGAAGGGAATAATTTGAGTAGAATCGCCTTCAGTTGGGGTTAATCATGGAGTTCTAACTTGATAACTTCTCTCCCCTTGACTCTCAAATTGATCTTTAAACACTATACGATCATTCTAACTTGATTAAGCTTGCAGACTGTCTTCTATGAGGTTTTTTAGAGGAAATGTTGGCAGGGAACTTATGATATTACCCTTAGTGTCTATTGCTAGGAGTGAGGCATCAAGTCAGGGGGAACTGGTCTTCACATGCTGATGTATCAGGTACGCATCAACTCCATTACTTCTACAATCTTAATGAATGCATTACGAAAATTTAGAAATCCGACGTTCTCATTCGCTCATAGAAAATGGGATGTTGTTTGTGGCTCATACCTAGTTCCTTCTATCTAATTCTCAAATTGGCAAGAAGGGCGACATCTTAAAAATAGGCAATGATCATCATTCCTTAGGATCCCAAGAGTTGTGCTGGTTGCAGTGTTAGCACACATCTTTTCAATCCAATCTTGGTGTTTGCTCCAACTCTCAAGTAAGTCCCTTCATAACATCTGTGTGCTCACATATTTCTCACAAAAACCCTTTCTTTAAAGTCACTAAATCCTCTCCACAAGAAATCTAAAAAATATGGCATCCTTAGTAGATTTACTTTGATACTGACTCTAATGCCACTGCCATATTACCACCACAGAACCTTTCTCAGGAGGAACTGCACTCATCACCCTCAATTCATAATAGTTCCCTACCACCATCCCCACCATCGGCCACTACATGACACGGGTATCATCAGAGGAGGAAGGAACATATATGCAACTATATGACAAAGTGGCATTTCAGGGTTGGGTTGACTTGTTTTTTGACACCAACATGCGGGTGTTTGACACTGAGGTGGTTGATTTTTACACAAATTTAGGTTTTGTTGCTGGGGATGTAGCTACTTCAAGTATATGTGGGATTGATATTCTATTCGATAAGGTTAAACTTGGGGAGATCTTGCGAATTCCTACAGTGGGGCTGGCGGAGGACTCTCAGTGTTTGCTGACTTCGAAGTTCAAGGAGGGGAGGGTTATTGATGTCCCTCACAAGGTGTATAAGGCGGAGATGCCACCCTTTTTGAAGTTATTATTTAAGGTGGTGCACAAGGTGATCCTGCATAGGGGTGAGCACATGCATAAGGCCACATTTCGTGATATAGGCATTGCTAATGCGATTGATCTTCAGGAGCATGTTGACTGGCCTGCTCTGATTATGCAGCACATGGCTCGCATTGTTGATCCAGCTGAGGGTCCTTATCAATTGGCCTATGGCAACCTGCTTACTTATGTCTTTCGAGCTACTGGAGGGCCTTAACCAAGAAGGATATGATTGCTCGCCATACCACCCTAAAATGTTAGGTTGCTCCTCCTACTGTTGTTGTTGCTGCATCTGTTCCACCAAGGACCACTAGTGCTATTACTTAGCTCATGAGGGAACTTTCTGAGTCTTAGGTTACAGGGCTCATCTACAGAATAGGATTGATGAACTTCAAGACCAACACGGTGCTTCTCAGGCTGAGATTGCCAAACTTAAGGACCAGTTTCTTCAGCAATATGTGGATCATAATCAGCGTGTAGATTCCCTTCTTCAGCTACTAGGAGCAGACCCCTCCCTACCTCCCCCTTAGTCATTCATTTTTGTTGCTATCCTTCCTTTCGCTTCTACTATAAATATTATTTTTTAGATGTGTATAAGCTTTTTGTGGATGCTTATGCGAGCACTGGTGCTTGCTTGTTATTTTTGCTGTGGATATCTGTTGTTCTTGTTATGCTGCATTACTCTGAGCTTTATAGATGGCTAATATCCTTAGTTTTAATGTTGTTGTGTTCTTTACTGTTTCTGACTTTTCGCCCATTGTTTTTTCTTAATTCTATGACTTATGCTATTGTTTGCTATTTTTTGTGATGTCAAAAGGGGGAATTTCTTTATGCATACAGGTTTGCTATCATCAAAAAGGGGGAATTTGTTGGGATTTGTGTAGGTATGATGATACTGTTTTGAAGATGACAAATATAAGCCTGAAATAGGTCAGAGGAACCAGGTCCCTTGTATATGCACAAAAGTAGAGCTAGGCCAAATCCGAGTTGAAGTTGAAGCGTCATTTATGGAAACAAATAAATATGGATTCAGAGAAGGAAGCAACTTTGGAAAAGGACTCCTTTGTGGAAAAGAATGATGTGCCTATCTTAAGAAAGGATTCCTACATGGAAAGTCTTTAGGGTGCAATATAAATACATTTATCAATCCTAAAAGATATAACTTTTGCAATCTAATTTCGACGATTACTTTAAAGCAAGAGCAAGGGCACAGGCGAGAGCATTCAAGCAAGATGTAGAGTTAGATTTTCTTGAATGTTCAAGTTTGTTTGACAATCTTCTTAGAGTCTCTATTTAGTAACAAATTTTGTAAGAAGTTGTTTTAGCTTTTTGTGAGTTGTGTTGAGAGTTAGTTTGACTCTTAAGAGTTGAGTTTGTTGCGAGTGGTGTAAGTTGAACATTGCTCGTTTGAAGTTAGTGAAGTTGTTGAAATCCTATGAGTGTAGGTAGTGGTTGTTTCTCCCCTGAGAAAGAAGTTTTTCCACTATATTGTTTGCTTCTCTTTACTGCTTTAGCAAACTGTTACGTATTTAGTGAACTAGGTTCATCGAAAGGTTAGGGGAATCAACTCTTTCAGATCCACCACAAAGATTCTGCAGTATCTTAATCTCACGCTTGACTAAGAACCATCAACGAGCCTCTCAATACATACAACTTCTCTCTTAACAACCTTCACACATTGAACGCACGAATGCCCTACATCTGCAACATATGATTAGCCAAGTATATATGTTTGTGTAACCTATAGGTTTCTCAAGATGTTGTCATTGGAAAGTCACACAACTGAATCAAAAGTATTTACATTCAAATAACTCAATAATTTTAGAGTGAAACATTTCTATGTTCAATTTCCTTTCACGTTTGACAATTTCTGTTGAATATTACATGACATTAACTATGACGCAAGTAATATCTCATTCGAAAAATCTTTAAAGTAAATCTGGACGACTTTGTTTCAAGAACATAAATTTTGAAATCTTTGATTGATGAATTGTTTAAAGTATTATCAGAGGAGAGCTATGTTGGAGGCGCAATTTGTTAAATAGAAGATTACACATCAATTTATGGACGTTTAATTGATGTCACCAACAAATTACGCTACACTGATACGTTCAATTTTGAATTGTGCTTTAGGAGAAACTAATGGCAATGTATCACCAAAAGCTACTTATAAGCTAGGGAAAAAAATACAAAATATTTATTAATCTACTGTCAATCCAAGAAGTTTGAATATGAGCCACCAACATTTTTTTGTGCAAGTGGATATATTAAGTTAGCATCGACTGAAGTCGAAAGTGAATCATACAAATTATATGTGGTAAAGTCGGAAGACGATAATATATTTAAAAAAAATAAGAGCTTTGTTAGAACCCGTATTTTTGTGCGTTGGAGTAGTTACAGAAATTTGGGACCTAAGTGTTATTATTGGAGAATCTAGGATCAAGGAGATATTATTGAAAAATTTGGGATTAAAGTTCAATTTTTCCAAGAAGTGTATGTGTGTAAACTTACACAGGTAGCTACAGTGAAAAAGGCAAAATTCTGTTTTACGATTCTTCTACTATTTTGACGCTACAACCCTAGTATATTGGGTCTCCCAAGTGGCGTGGAAGCGTTGGTTTGTCAAGAAAACACTTTGTAATTCGGTATTGATGATTTGAAGTCCTTAAGGGGTTGACAAGGTATGTTGATTTTTCTTTTGGTTTGAGCTAAATTTAAAGCTTATATGGGTGTTGGTAAATGTTATATGACAAGAAAAGTATGAGAGATTGCTTGTTTAAGTTAATTGTGAGTGTTGAAGGGGATTATGGGTTTATGAGGTTGTTTTGTCTTATAATCTTGTACTTGTGTTTAATTGGTATAAAAATAATTCTTGTGGGGTGAAAGGAGTATTGGAAATCATTTGTATATATTCTTGAGGTGTTGGTCGAATTTGGATACTTATATGTAATGGAATGTTGTGTTTTAACGTTGGAAGTTTGGAAATTGTTTGTATATATTCTTGAGGTGTTGGTCGAATTTGGGTACTTATATGTAATGGAATGTTGTGTTTTAACATTGGAAGTTGGCGCTTGACGTTTGGGTGAGGTGATATGATTCTTGGAGTATATAGTAGTGTTTGAATATGGTAAGTATGTATTAAACTGGTATGCTGCCCTATTTTTCAATTGTTTGTATGTATACATAAGGGATGGTTCGAATTAGGGCCTATGTAAGTATTTACATGTTGCGTTGTTGCGTTATAAGTATATGTTTGGCGTTTATATGGTAACGTATGATACTTGGAAGGTTAGTGAGGGCTTGAATAGTGTGTTTGTGTAAATGTAGTTGTTGCCCAGTTTTGTAATTTTAATAAAGTGAGGTTATCTTAATGGATTTGGTGGGGCAAAGGTACTAAAAAGGACTATTATTGTTGTTGTTGTTGTTGTTGTTGATGATGAATTGGGGCCGAGATGGATTCTCGGGGTGGTCTATTTTAAGGGGAAATGTTGGCAAAATTTTTATAAAATTAGGGCTAACTTGGAATTTAGGGCCGTAAATGGTTTTAACTAATTGTGATTGCTATGGTGATTATTGTAGATATTAGATGTCCGGAAGAGTAAGTCGGGTTGGCTTGATGTTGGGGATAGTTGGCTAAAGAAAGGGAGGTATGTAAAGCCTTTTGTCCCTTGGCATGATTTGATTAATCATAGTTAGTGTTATACGTTTGAAAATTCTTTTCCTTCGGCAGGTTGGGCTAACTAGGTCTTATGTTCTTTCTTGATATTTTTTTAAAGAAGTTAGTCCTATCTTGACTCCTGTGAACTTAAAGTTTGATAAGTTTGTCAGTTATGAAAGTTTGATAAGTTGTTAATTGTGAAAGTTGGATAAGTTTGAAACAACATATGTCTTTAACACTTTGAAAAACATAAAGAACTGTAATTTTAACGAATGGCCTTGGAAACTATTCGGAAGCATTTCATAGTAGTTTGTATGATCTGGACTAAGTATGTTTCTTTTAAATAGCTACGACACCTTTTACTTGAAGTTTGACAATTCTAAAAGAATTTAAGACAAGCTATACATTATTATTGGATATGAACAATTTACTACTAATCTGGACTTTTAATAATAATAT
This sequence comes from Solanum virginianum, assembly GCA_000787875.1. NCBI lineage: Eukaryota > Viridiplantae > Streptophyta > Magnoliopsida > Solanales > Solanaceae > Solanum > Solanum virginianum. The sequence continues at coordinate 36 of DF360372.1, read as the reverse complement.
GTTAAGTGCGAACATGAATGTTATACTATTCTTTTG
>DF360373.1:45762-60115 GCA_000787875.1 Solanum virginianum | reverse complement strand
TATTGAAGGTAGAATTCATTATATTGCATATAGAAAGGATGTAGATATAGTTGGTTCTCCTGGGCCTTATCGGTAACGGGTGCCAGTCCGCCTTAACGGAATTTGGGGCGTGACACTTGGGAATTTCCTTGATGTAGATTTGAAGAGAACTTTAAGCTTGAATGAAGTTCTTGAAATCCGGAATTGAGCTTGGGATACTTGAATTTGGATAAAATATTTGGTTAAGTGTTAGAGAGGGTTTTGAGTGATATAGAGTTGAAAATAGCTAAGTATAGGTGTTTTCATGCATATGAGGGCATGGGGCAAAGAACCCAATGCCTTAGGTCAAAACAGAAAAAATAAGAAAGTCACAATATTGCTCCGCGACGAGTCCGTGTGACGGAGCTAACGCGGATACACACTGGAAATTAAAAAGTTGACAAAAATGAAATTTCCCTACGGGTCCTCTAAAATTGGGTTTATACTTATCTCGCACTCAGTTTATCCCCTTGATCAAGAATATGAAGTTGGATTTTCAGTATCGCGCACAGATTTTGAGATATATGGAAATTATGATTATGGGTATTTTTGAGGTGCATTTTCAGGCATTTTGGGGGCGTTTCAGATATGTACACACAAAATATAATTGGTCAAGGACTAAAAGCCATGTATTGAGCACTAAAGGTGTCTCAACCCCCTATTTAGGACGTTGTATGCAAGGAGATCATCAAATGGTTGGATGTAGAAGTATTATATCCAATTGCCGATAGTGAATAAGTGAGTCTGGTTCAGTGCGTTCCACAGAAAGGAGGTATCACAATGGTACCAAATTCCAACAATGAGTTAATCCTGATGTGACCAGTCAATGGATGGAGGGTGTGTATGGATTACAGAAAATGCAATGCATCAACCAAAAAAAACCATTTCTCTATGCCATTTATAGACCATATATTAGATTGACTAGCTGGAAAGGATTGGCATTGCTTCCTTGAAGGATATTCAGGCTATAATCAGAACATAATTGCCTAGAGGATTAGGACAAGATGAGGTTTACATTCCTCTATGGCAGCTTCACATTCAAGCAAATGCCATTCAGGTTATGTAATGCCCCAATAACATTCCAGAGATGCATAATGTCTATCTTCTCAGACATGGTGGAGGACACTATTGAGGTATTCAATGATGACTTTAGTGTGGTTGAGGACTCATTAGTGGACTGCTTGAAGCACTTGCATGCTATGTTACAAAGATGTAAGGAAAGCCATCTGGTACTAAATTGGGAAAAGTGTCACTTCATGGTGAAGGAGGGCATTGTGTTGGGGCACAAGATATCTTACAAAGGGATCGAGGTCAATAGAGCTAAAGTGGAGGTGATCGAGAAGGTTCCCCCACCTATCTTAGTTAAGGGTGTAAGGAGCTTTCTAGGGCATGCAGGATTCTACTGGAGGTTCGCAAAAGACTTCTCTAAAATTGCACAAGCCTTGTGCAAGTTTCTTGAGAAGGATGCTAAGTTCGTGTTCGATGAAGCATGCCTCAAGGCCTTTGAAGAATTGAAGAGCAGGTTGATTTCATCCTCAATCGTTGTAGCTCCAAACTGGTCTAAGCCCTTGGAAATCATGTATGATGCAAGTAGGGTTGCGTTAGGGGTAGTAGTAGGATAATGCCAATAAAAGATACTATATCCCATACACTGTGCTAGCAAAGCCCTAAATGTTAGCCCAAAGAATTACACTGCCATTGAGCAGGAACTACTAGCAGTGATATTTGTATTCGAGGAATTTAGGTCATATTTATTAGGGGCCAAAGTGGTAGTGAACATAAACCACTCAACACTAAGATATTTGATGGCAAAAAAGAATGGAAAACTAAGGTTGATGAGATGGGTACTTCTCCTGTAAGAATTTATTTTTGATGTCATCGACAAAAAAGGGATAGAAAATCAGGTTGCAAATCACCTTTCCAGGTTGGAAGATGAGGAAATGGAAAAGTTTGATAATAGATTACAGATCAATGATTCTTTTCCATATGAGAAAGTGTTAGCAACATCCCATATCTTAATACTACGGCTTGCAGACCATGCAAACTATTTGCTAAGTGACATTGTGCCGCCAGATCTGAACATCAACATTATAAGTTCATGTTTGATATGAGAAAGTTCTTTTAGGATGACCCGTACTTGATTCGTGTATGTGCAGATGGGATTATTCATCGCTGTATTCCCTAGATTGGGATGATGAGCATCCTTGAGGCATGTCACTTGTCATTGGTAGGTGGGCATCATAGTGGAGTTCGGACATCACACAAGATCTTGTAGTGTGGGTACTACCAGCCCACCATCCACCAGAATGCCCATGACTATGCTAAAGCTTGTGATAGGTGCCAAAGAGAAGGTGGTGTTTCCTACGAACATGAGCTCCCTCTAAACCCCATTATGGTGATTGCGTTATTTGATGTATGAGGGATAGATTTTATGGGACTTTTTATTAGCACACATGGAAACAAGTACATATTAGTTGCTATGGATTATGTATCAAAGTGGGTTAAGGTTGTCACTCTACCCAACAATGAGGGTAAAAGTGTCACATCATTCCTATAAAGGAATATCTTCTCAAGGTTTGGCACCTTTCGGGAATTCATTAGCAATAGAGGTTCTCACTTTTGAATTAGATCTTTAAGGCTTTTCTTGAAAAGTATGGGGTGAAACATCCTCAGACAAGTGGGCAGGTAGCGGTGTCTAACATGGAAATTAAACAGATTCTATCTAAGACTGTGAATGCAAACTGGATAGATTGGTCTCGAAAGTTGGATGATGCACTACAGGCATACCATAGAACATTCAAGACCTCTATAGGCACATCTACCTACCAACTTGTCTTTAGGAAGGCATGTTATTTTCCAATAGAACTTGACCATAAATCAATATGGATGCTGAAGAAGCTAAATATGGATTGAAATAATGTAGCAAACTCTAGGTTGATTCGACTAATTGAGCTTGATGAGTTTCGCTTGAAGGCGTATGAGAGCTCAGCCTTGTACAAACAAAGAATGAAGCTGCAACATGATCGTGCATAGAGAATCATCAGTTTGCATTAAGGGACTTGGAACTACTTTATAAGTCAAGATTAAACTTATTCCCTGTGAAGCTCAAATCCAGATGGTTGGGACCTTTTCGAGTAGCACGTGTCTTTGATCATGGGGCTATTGAGTTAGAGAGAAGAAATGGAGGAACTTTAAAGGTAAATGGCTAATGAGTCAAGCCATACCTTGGAAACGTGGAAGAATGTGATCTTGAGGAAGTCTGAGTACTCAAGCCATCTATGACATGCTGCGCCAATAAATCACACGCTACTTGGGAGGCAACCAAAGGTGGATACCGGTGCTTAGGTGCCTAGGTATGATTTTTGACCCCTATTCTTTAGTTGTGCTTTGATTGTGTGCATTGGGGGTAATGCACCTCTTTTTTGATGGGGTGTGGGTAGTTGTGAGCCTCAGTAAAATCTGAGTAGCTTGGGTCCATAACTATCCCAATTTCTGATCTTTGGGTTTTCTTGCCTGTGTTTTTCCCGATGGATATTTATTTTTTGTTGAACCGACACGTTTAGGATGTTTTCATAGTATTTGTAGCATATAGACTAATACCTATGGCATTTAGCATGTTTTTGTGTTTTGTTTGAGAAATGATACCCACTAAATTTTAATTAAATTAGTTTAGATAGCAACCAAGCATGTATAGTGTGTTGTCAATGTATGTTCTGATAAGTAAGATAAATTGAGATAAAAATCATGATCTGAGAGTCTTTTGTTGATAATGTAGTTGTAACACCTTAGAATCGGGGCCTATGAGTGCAAGAAGATTGGTCTGAAAAAATTGACCTGGAGTAATTGGACGAGGGAAACTTATGGCTCATAGAAGGAGTTACAGCCTGTAGTTAGTCTCATAGAATGAGGTGAAGAAAATAAGCTTGGGAATTCTAGAACTATAAGTTTTTACGAAGGGGTTTATGGGTTGTAAGTTGGAGTACGACCCGTAAGAGGATTCTTGGAGCCTGGGCAGACTTGATGAAATTTGGGATCTTTCAAGAGTTCAGTCTATGACTTATCAGACGGCCTCTAAAGTGCTCTACGAATCATAGACCCTATTATAGAATGAGAATCAAAGAAGGGGTTTGTGAAACTTTATCAGACGAACCCCATCTGTGGCCCATAGTACAATGTTACGTCTAAAGGTTTTAAAGCTCTTATGATTCATTATTTCAGAAGTTTAAATAGTAATCTCCCCCAAAGGTATATGACTATGTCCATACAACCCGTAAGGCAGGGTCTCGTGGTCCTGTCCAGTAGATTTTTATAGTGTTAATTTCTAATATTTTTTGTTCTCTTAATAACCTTATCTAACCCTTTCATGTCATGCAACTCCAAGCCCCTCTCTCATCAAGTCAAGTACAAACGATTCCAATCGCCTCAGTTCTAGCGTGAGTTCGTATATGTATCATATTAAAATCATCATATCTCTTTGAACAATTCGAATTAGGTTCTTTACAACCTACCATATGAAAGCTCTTCAAATTATTTTTCCAATGCAATTGGTTTCACCTCATTTGGAGTTCGGACCAAAACGTTATGCCTATTTTACTGAAGCACTATCAAGCTGTTAGTTTCTACGACCCACTCTACGGGTCGTGGAATGACTTATGGCCCATAAAGGTTTCGTGGAACTGACTGGACATCTTTCAAAAGGGGTGTTTTGACTTTCCTCACACCCAAGCCCAATCCCATGTTGTTTTGACATCCCACACGCCTTATAACAGTCTAAACCTCTACCAAATGACCCTAATCCTAATTCATTCTTCAAAAACATAACTCTCAAATACTTTCTCAAGCATCCAAGGTCCTCCATTGAAGACAAGGCTAGCGTTTCGGGTTTCTTCAATAAAATTAGTGATTTCTTCCATAAATCTTTGGATAAGGTATGTGGGTTTGATTTGTGAAGCCCTTCCCTTCACAAAGCTCAAGTTTCTTTACTTTAAATTTGACTCATGGTTTATGTATGTTGTGAAGTTATGGAAAATTGGTTTAATCATGTAATCTGTGATGCTTTCTTAGTAATATGAAGTGTATAAGTATTTTTTATGACCTATGATGCATAATGAGTAGAAATTCATGACTTTCTAGTTAGGGTTTTACAAGAATCATGTTGGGTTGACTTAAATGACTCCAAGTACTTATATTATGAACTTTATTAGCCTATATCATTATAAAATAATGTTTAATCCCATGAGAAGAATGTTATGTCTTGAATTCCTACATTTGGAAGCTATGGTTTTAGAGATATTTGATGGGTCTCCTAAACTTGATTTGAAATTGAGGAATCCTACTACTAATATGCATGAAAAACTATAAATTAAGTTGTCTTACTTGAAACTCATGAATTTATTTAAGGTTTATATACAAGTTAATTTGAAGATATGAAGATGATATATGGGTTCCTTAAACTATCTTTTACATTGGTGGATCCTACTACTCTTATACATGAGTGGCTAGTAATTTTCATGGTTCCATGACTAATTGTGATTGTTCTTTATGTAATTTTGGATTATGAAGTTGATGGAAGGTTGCTTGATTTTATCTAAGTTCATACTTTCTTTGTTACTATTGTATATGAAGCATGTCTAAATCATATGAATTTCATGGTCATGATTCTTTAAGCTTGTAAATCTCATGTTTTGAACCTAAGCTATATGAAGAGTATGTTTTATAAAAGAAGGAAGTCCCAATCCATGCTATATGAGAACATAAGGGTCCTAAATGTTAAGAGTCAACATTTATGTTATGGCTTCATGAGATTATTATGAAACTTTATGTAAGATCATGAATTCCCTTCTTTATATGTAACAGATATTATGAATGATTGAGTTATAAGTCCTCCACCTAGTAAATCTTATGCGATGATGATAGGTCGATAGTAGAGGCATAGACTAGATTTAGGAGCAATTCTTATGATAATAGTCTATGTACAAAAGTCTTATGGGATGGGTTAGTAGAATACCTTTCTATAGTTTCAAGATGTTTATGAGATGGGTTAGTAGAACACCTTTCCATACTAGATGATTCTATGATTCAAGTTATGGTCATTCCGTGAGAGTTACAGTTAGTACCGAGTGCACTTGGCATAAATTGGGATACTCCCCAATAGCTAGGGAAAGAGACCATTAGTAGAATCCCAATGTCTCGCAACTGTAGGCAATAGGGGTCATCGGTAGTAAAGGATGACTTCTAGACCAACAAATAGTAGAGGTTGCTCAATAGCAAAGCTTTTGTGGATCCACTCAGCCATCTTAGGAGGTCTCCTTGGCATGTCACTTCCCCCTTTCTTCTGATGTAGGAAAATATTGGGACTCCATGGATTAGGTCACATGGTTTAAGTCGGTTACAGGTTGCTCTCACATATGTTCAAGATTTCCTCATGTTCCCAAGAAGTCCTTTTATGAAAAATTAAAATGGTTCCTTTATGTTACGTCTAAAGGTTTTAAAGCTCTTATGATTCATTATTTCAGAAGTTTAAATAGTAATCTCCCCCAAAGGTATATGACTATGTCCATGAGTGTTTAAGGTGGTTTCCATTATGATTATTAATTTTTCATCCATAATAAAATGGTCTTTTGTATAAAGTGATGTTGTTCACCCAAGAATATTATTATTTTAATTATTTATAACATCATGTATTTTTTCACTAATTTAAGGTTATGTCACGACCTAAGCCTAGGGCGTAGACGTGACACGGCGAATGGGGAATCCGAAGAAACCCTAAGCAAGCCTCTTAGTATATCGATCACACATCCTCCGTCGTGAAAGCAAAATAACTATTAGAGGCATAAATAAGGATAAAGGGACTAAGGGAAGTCTTTGATAACCATAAATAGTTAAGAGTCAAGATCATAGCATAATTACATCGATTGTTCCAACAACAACTCTAGTATCGATTGGGCTCACCCTCATAGCATCAAAATTCAACATAAAAAGATAACAACGGTTAGAGTAGCATAGCTAGTGTCCCCAATCTTGAGGACTCACCACAAGCTAATCTTCAAGATGTCAAAACTAGCCATGTGGAGGATGATCGTGAGGAGCTCCGGTTCCAACATGGTAACATTATGTAGGCATAGAGTACACATTAGTACGTTTGAATGTACTAAGTATGGAGGATGCAATGCAACAAGAGATAGGAAACATAGTCAAAATGCATAATTATAAGCAAGGGATAAGTGTAATAACAACATGTCATGCATGATAAATGCTTGAAGTGAAACATGCTTGTACAGAACATATTACATGTGTAGGAAGAGACCATCATCATAGACCAAGCAAGCTATACTTGGAATCCAAGGCATGTCACCCCCTTAGAAGGTGATTAAGGTATCTACCCCTCAATTGATAGATGGGCATGTCACCCCCCATCATAGTAGTCAAGGTATATACCCCTCAACATGGTAGATAAGCATAGCACCCCCATCAAAGTTGTCAAGGTATATACCCCTCGACATGGTAGATGGGCGTAGCACTCCCCCATCAAAGTGGCCAAGGTATACACCCCTCAACATGGTAGATGGGCATACACTCCCCATAAAAGTGGTCAAGGTACCTCTCAACATGGTAGATGGGCACAACGCCCCTCATCAAAGTGGTTGAGGCCCCCTCTCTCCCATCAAAGTGGTTGAGGCATATCACCCCCTTAACAAGGTGTGGTCAACTTTCAACACTGTAGATACTTTTCATTAATTCAATACATACATAAAATCTCTTCATCATCATAGAGTCACTTAACTCATAAACCATGCAATGGACCATCAATAACTCAAGAATACTTAACAAGACATTTTATCAAATAGTTGGCGGGTGTGTAATGCTAGTTTAAAATCATGCAATTCAAGAGTGAAATTATGTGAGAAAACTCAATGTAGTCCTACCCACCAACACTTGGTAACACCCTCATGCAAGATACATTAAAACAACTAATCAAATCTTATAAATAGATCATAGTTACATAGCCCAAAACATGCAGAGTCACAATAAACAACCATCTCATAGTATAAGCTTGAAATAGGTAGATATGTGTTTCCAATCAACATTTTTTAGAGAGGGTCTTGGGGGTGTCTTAAGTGATATAGAGTTGAAAAATGACTAAGTATAGGTGTTTTTATGCACAAGAGGGCATGGGGCCAAGACCCCTAATATGTTACGCTGAAATTGAAAAATAAGGAAGTCGTAACACTTCTCCGCGATAGGTCTGTGTCGCGGAGCCAACGTTAACAACTTCTTGATAATGAAAAGTTGGCGGAAATAAAATTTCACTACGGGTCCTCTAAAATCGGGGTTATACCTATTTCCTACTGAATTTTTCCCCCGATCTAGAATATGAAGTCAAATTTTTGATATCACGCACGGATTTTGAGATATATGGGAATTACGATTATGGGCATTTTTGAGGCACATTTTCAGGGCATTTCAATATCTTCCCCTTGGGAACATTCGTCCCTGAATGTCAAAGAAGCATATATAAGAGGCGTAATCATGACGATTTCAGCCCAACATATAAATGCAACAAATGCATTTAAACATCATTTCAAAAATCTCATCATAAGTGTCAAAAATCACCATAAACTTGTCAACATAAACATGAATTATTGCTAATGACATGAGGGCTGAAACTTAAGACTTGAAATCACATAGGGGACTTAAATTAGTACCTATCACACCCACAACATCCAAGGGTACAATAGTACTTGGGTCAGCGACACACTTTCTCAACATAGATACATGGAAAATTAGATGAATCATATTCATATCCATGGGCAACTCCAACTCATAGACCACCTTACTAATCCTCCTCAACACTCTATAAGGACCCATAAACCTTAGGCTCAATTTACCCTTCTTGCTAAATTGGACCACACCCTTCATGGGTGAGACCTTCAAATAGACCCAATCACCACCTTTAAACTCAAGATCTCTTCTTCTCATATTGGAATATGACTTTTGTCTACTTTGGGCTGTCTTCAATCTCTCCCTTATCAATCCAACCTTCTCCAAGGATTCCATGACTAAATCCAGACCCAACAAAGCCATCTTCCCTACCTCATACCATCTAACTGGGGACCTACAATGTCTACCATAGAAAGCCACAAAAGAAGCCATACCAATGCTTGAATGATAACTATTATTGTAAGCAGACTCAATGAGTGGAAGATGTTCATCCCAACTACCCTTGAACTCCAAAACACAAGCTCTAAGCATATCCTCAAGAGTTTGGATAGTTCTTTCAGCTTGGCCATCCATTCGAGCCTTGGTACCAAGACCTTTTTTGAAGGACTTCCAAAAGTAAGAAGTGAATTAAGCACCACGATCCGATATGATAGACAAAGGCATCCCCATGCAATCTAACCAACTCATGGACATATAATTTGGCATAATCTTCGACACCGGTTGGAAATGAGCCAACTTTGTCATTCTATCAACCACAACCCAAATAGAATCAAAATGCTTTCTAGCCTTAGGCAACCCAACCATAAAATCCATATTGATTTTCTCTCACTTCCAAGTAGGAATCTCTATATCTTGAACTAGACCACCGACCTTTGATGTTCGGCTTTTACTTTTTGACAATTGTGACATCTGAATATGAACTTGGCAATGTCTCTCTTCATACCATCCCATAAATACACTTCTCTCAAATCTCTATACATCTTTGTAGAATCGGGGTGAATGGAATAGGAAAAATTATGTGCCTCATCTAAAATTTTCTTTCTCAAGTCATCGACACTAGGCACACACAATCTACCTTTGTACCTAAGGGCACCATCTCTCCCTTGGTAGAAAACCTCCACTTTATCATCTCTCACTAAGGCCTTCAATTCTAACAAGGCAGGGTCAAGATCTTGTTTTGCCTTTAGCTATTCAATCAATGAAGACTTAGAATCATCAACAACCACTATACCACCATTATCAAGTTCATCCAACATAACCCCCAATCTAGCCAATCGGTGGACCTCTCTAGCCACCTCTTTACCACTATCATCAACATGAGCTAGACTACCCATAGACACCCTAATATGTTACGCTGAAATTGACCAATCTAGCCAATCGGTGGACCTCTCTAGCCACCTCTTTACCACTATCATCAACATGAGCTAGACTACCCATAGACACCCTACTTAGAGCGACAACCACAATATTAGCTTTGCTAGGGTGATAATGAGCAGTCATATCATTATCTTTAAGGAGCTCGAACTTCTTTGCCTTAAGTTGAGATCTTTTTGGATGAACACATATTAGAGACTCTTATGATCGGTAAACACATGAACATAAACCCTATACAAGTAATGACGCCAAATTTTCAATGCAAGTACCACAGCCACCAATTCAAGATCATAGGTAGGATAATTCTTTTTATACACCTTAAGTTGTCTAGAGGCATATGTTATCACCTTATCATTTTGCATCAAAACACAACCCAAACCAATTCTTGAGGCATCATAATACACCACAAATCCTTCTGACCCTTCCGGTAGAGACAAGATAGGAGCACAGATAAGCTTATTTTTCAAAGTTTGGAAACTCTTTTCACACTCATCAGTCCACACAAATGTCGCCTTCTTTTGGGTCAACTTAGTAATAGGAGAAGCAATAGAGGAGAATCCATTTACAAAACCTCCAATAATAACCTGTTAACCCCAAGAAATTTCTAATATCCGATGTGGAGTTAAATAAGGGATTTCCATCTACTTAGGGTTAGGAAATTTGAGTTTTTGGGGTCAAATATGAATTTGACCCCTTATAAAAGGAAATCAGGTTGACTTTTTAAAAAGCTTCTAATCGGGGCTATCTTAATGCCATCACCCGACACCACACGACCTAAGAAAGCAACCTCTTTCAACAAAACTCACATTTTTCATATTTCACATATAACCTCTCCTCCCTCAAGATTTGCAACACCACCCTCAAGTGATCCATATACTCCTTCTCACTATGGGAATAGATTAAGATATCATCAATAAATACCACCATAAACAAGTCAAGGTAGGGTTTAAAGACCCTATTCATAAGATCCATGAAGATAGTCGGTGCATTGGTCAACCCGAAGGACATAACCACAAACTCAAAGTGCCCATACCTAGTATGGAAAGTCGTCTTGGGAATGTCACACTCCCTCACTTTCACTTGGTGATACCTGAACCGAAAATCAATCTTAGAGAAGTGACTAGCTCCTTGAAGTTGGTAAAAAAGATCATCAATCCTTGGTAGAGGGTACTTAGTCTTTATGGTGACTCTATTAAGTTGTCGGTACTCGATGCACATTCTAAGAGAGTCATCCTTCTTTTTCACAAATAACACAGGTGCACCCCCAAGGTGATTGACTAGGCCTTATAAAACCCTTATCCAATAAATCTCTCAGTTGCTCTTTCAACTCCTTCAACTTTGCTGGGCCATACGGTAAGGGGGAATAAAAATGGGTTGAGTATTGAGAAGAAAGTTTATGCAAAAATCTATTTCCTTTTCAGGAGAAGTACCGGGAAGCTCATCGGGAAAGACTAAAGGAATTGATTAACCATTGAAACCGTCCCTACAAGAAGGACTTTGGACTCATCATCCCTAACTCTTACAAGATGACAAAGACACCCCATAGAAATCAACTTTTGGGCTTTAAACAAGAAATGAATCTACCTTTGACCACCACACCATGACTCTCTCACTCAAGGATGGGTTCATTAGGGAATTAAAATTTTACCGTACAGGTTCTACAATCAATAGAGGCATAATATGCATGCAACCAATCCATCCCAAGAATGACATCAAAATCCCCCATATCCAACTCAACACAATCACAAGGCAAGATTTTATGCAACCTGATTATGGGATAATTTCTATAGACTCTTTTAGCATTAATAGACTCACCCATGGGGGTAGACACTTCATAAGGCTCACACAATAATTCAGGTTTAGCATGGAGCTTTTTGGCAACAAAAAGAGTAATATAAGAAAGAGTGATACCCAGGTCTATCAATGCGTACACATCAAAATAAAAAACTTTTAACATACCGGTGACGACATCAGGCACCTCATCTACCCCTCGTCTCCCTTGAAGAGCATAGAACCTATTGTTCCTTGGAGCACCACCTTGTTGGCCTCCTCTTCCCCTAGGACCCACATTTGCACCTTGGCCTTGTGTACGGCCATATCTACCCTTGTTGCGTTTACAAGGACAATCAATCATCTTATGACCCACTTTACCACAATTATAACAAGCATTAGTGTCCTTGAAACATGGGCTATTATGGCCTCTACCACATCTTGGGCACATAGTGTTAGGCACCACACCACCACCACCTTGGACCCTTGGGTTGTTATTAGCAAACCTTCTAATAGGAATATTGGAAGACCCATAGCCTATATGAAACTGGCCACCCATGGGACTTTGGAACCTACCTTCAAAACGAGCCCTCTTGGCCTCACTACTCCTTCTTTGCATTCCAAGGACCATTAACAACCTAGTGCTCTGATACCAAGTTTGTCACGACCCAAGCCTAGAGCCTAGATGTGACACGGCGAACGGGAAACCCGAAGGAACCCCAAATAATCCTCCTAGCATATTAATCACACATCCTCGGTTGCAGAAGTAAAATAACAGTAAGAGAAGTAAATAAGGATAAAGGGACTAAAGATAGTCTTTGATAACCATAAAAAAGTCAAGAGTCAAGATCATAACATAATTAAATCAATTATTCCAACAAAACCTCTAGCGTAGATTGGGCGAGGGCCAAGACACTTTCTGAGCTTACCCTCACAATATTAAATTTTAACATAAAGTGATAACAAAGATAAGACTAGCATAGCTAGTGTCCCCTAATTTAAGGACTCACCATAAGCTTATCTTCAAGATGTCAAAACTAGCCACGTGGAGGATAATCGTGAGGACATCCAGTTCCTACATGGTAACATCATGTAGGCATAGAGTATGCATTAGTACATTTGAATGTACTATGAGGAAATTTTGGTGGAGACTTTGGATAGGCAAGTGAAACGGCTTCGTAACAAGGATGTAGCTTCGGTTAAGGAGCTAGTAAATAGGATACAATACAACAAGAGATAGGCAACATAGTCAAAATACATAATTATAAGCAAGGGATAAGTGTAATAACAACATGACATGCATGATCAATGCTTGAAGTAAAACATGCTTATATAGAACATATTACATATGTAGGAAGAGACCATCATCATAGACCAAGCAAACTATTACTTGGAATCCAATGCATGTCACCTCTTTGGAAGGTGATTGAGGTATTTACCTATCAATTGGTAGATGGTCATGTCACCCCCTATCATAGTGGTCAAGGTATATACCCCTCAACATGGTAGATAAGCATAGCACCCCCCATCAAAGTTGACAAGGTATATACCCTTCAACATGGTAGATGGGCATAACAGCCCCCATCAAAGTGGTTGAGGCATATCAGCCCCTCAACAAGGTGTTGTCAACTTGCAACACTATAGATACTTTTTACAAATTTCATACATACATACAATTTATTTATTATCATAGAGTCACTTAACTCATAAGCGATGCAATAGACCATCAATTACTCAACAATCCTTAATAAGACATTTTATCAAATACTTGGCGGGAGTGTAATGCTAGTTCAAAATCATGCAATTCAAGAGTGAAATCATGTCAGAAAACTTAATGTAAATCAACCCACCAATACCGGGAGTGTAATGCTAGTTCAAAATCATGCAATTCAAGAGTGAAATCATGTCAGAAAACTCAATGTAGTCCAACCCACCAACACTTAGTAACACCCTCATACAAGATACATTAAAACCCCTCATCAGATCTTATAAATGGATCATAGTTACATAGCCCAAAACTTGCAGAGTCACAATAAACAACCATCTCATTGTATAAACTTGAAATAGGTAGATATGTGTTTCCAATAAATATTTCATAAAACCCCAACATAAGTTTTAATTATAATTAATAATAAATAATACCCATAAGTAATACATCTTGAAAACATGCAAGTTTAATAAAAAAGAAGGTTGGGCACTATGGGTGAGAGGACCCAATGGTTGAAACCCACATACCTCAAATTTGGGGATTTCCTTAATAAAGATTTGAATAAGAACTTGAAGCTTGAATGAAGCTCTTGAAAATGAATCTACCTTTGACCACCACACCATGACTCTCTCACTCAAGGATGGGTTCATTAGGGAATTAAAATTTTACCGTACAGGTTCTACAATCAATAGAGGCATAATATGCATGCAACCAATCCATCCCAAGAATGACATCAAAATCCCCCATATCCAACTCAACACA